>CAWUFW010019840.1:12500-171954 GCA_963921515.1 Calotriton arnoldi
TATTAACCACCAGGGGTCACTACTAACCAAAAGCAGTCACTCCACTTCTAAATCTAGCCCATAGAGTTGAGCAGCAGCCTAAGATTCACCACTGCTTCATTCCATTTTCCAAGAGATTGTAGAGGTAAATTGTTTTTGATGGTATGGTCTGTGCAGATTGAAATATTCAGAGCATATTCTGAGTTTCAGTTAACTCATCTGTAAGCATTTTGGCCATCAGTAAATTCAACGTTTATCTCAATCATAATAGGCAAGGATAATGACAAATATAGTTTACAATGTTAGAAAATATATCATTTTATTTAATTGTGTGAATAAAGGGAATCGTCTCCCCGTCGGGGAATTGAACCCCGGTCTCCCGCGTGACAGGCGGGGATACTGACCACTATACTAACGAGGACATATTGGCATCATTTTAACAGTGCTCACCTCCTTGAGGTTAGGGCATGCCCTCAATCAATTCACAGTATTGTAATAGGCAGCTTTGCTGCTTTTGGCTAGGATAAGTAATCTTTTTTCATAAATGATTACAATACAGAAATTCCTAGTCAAAAACAATCAGCTTTATCAAGAAATGATTTCATTGAAATAAATAACTATCTATCGATCTGTCTATCTATCTATCTATGTATATATATATATATATATATATATATATATATATATATATATATATATATATATATATATATATATATATATAATCAGCTCACTTTACCATTTGCAGCTTATAACTATTAACCACCAGGGGTCACTACTAACCAAAAGCAGTCACTCCACTTCTAAATCTAGCCCATAGAGTTGAGCAGCAGCCTAAGATTCACCACTGCTTCATTCCATTTTCCAAGAGATTGTAGAGGTAAATTGTTTTTGATGGTATGGTCTGTGCAGATTGAAATATTCAGAGCATATTCTGAGTTTCAGTTAACTCATCTGTAAGCATTTTGGCCATCAGTAAATTCAACGTTTATCTCAATCATAATAGGCAAGGATAATGACAAATATAGTTTACAATGTTAGAAAATATATCATTTTATTTAATTGTGTGAATAAAGGGAATCGTCTCCCCGTCGGGGAATTGAACCCCGGTCTCCCGCGTGACAGGCGGGGATACTGACCACTATACTAACGAGGACATATTGGCATCATTTTAACAGTGCTCACCTCCTTGAGGTTAGGGCATGCCCTCAATCAATTCACAGTATTGTAATAGGCAGCTTTGCTGCTTTTGGCTAGGACAAGTAATCTTTTTTCATAAATGATTACAATACAGAAATTCCTAGTCAAAAACAATCAGCTTTATCAAGAAATGATTTCATTGAAATAAATAACTATCTATCGATCTGTCTATCATACACCCACTCTAAATTACAGACTGCCATTCTCAAAACCATAGACACTCCAACACCAATAACTACATACCCACTCACTGATTCTTAGGTCTACACACACATCCACTCACTCACCAGTACAGTCACTCATACTTACGGTCACTCAGTACAGGACTATCATATGCACTCATACACCTATATAGACACTCACACACTGCAACTCATCTATAGAGGTACTCACACACCTAGTAGGTGCGTGACTGACTCTATAAGTGAGTGATTAAACGTAACTTACTGAATGCATGGGTTAGTGACTAAACTGGGTGAATGTCTGTATCCGTCTGTCTGTTGCTGTGTAAGTGACTGCATGTGTTTGTGAATAGCTACATGAGTGTGTATATGAGTTATTGAATGGTTGTCTGAGTATCTGTATGGGTGCCTGAGTGTTTATGTGGGAGGGGTGTGTGCGACTCTGTGTATAGATGTGTGAGTGGGTGATTCACTGGGTGGATGGTTTCAAGAGTGCATCTGTGATAGACTGTATGGGTGGGTAAGTGACTAAACTGTGTGAATGTCTGTATCCGTCTGTCTGTTGCTGTGTAAGTGACTGCATGTGTTTGTGAATAGCTACATGAGTGTGTATATGAGTTATTGAATGGTTGTCTGAGTATCTGTATGGGTGCCTGAGTGTTTGTGTGGGAGGGGTGTGTGCGACTCTGTGTATAGATGTGTGAGTGGGTGATTCACTGGGTGGATGGTTTCAAGAGTGCATCTGTGATAGACTGTATGGGTGGGTAAGTGTGTGTAAGAGTGTGTTAGTGAGTGAATGTATATCTCAGTGGTACATGTGTGAGTAACTACATATGTGAAAGGCAGTATATATGTGTGTTGGAGTATATAAATAGCTATAAGCGAGAGTGAGTGATTGTCATAGTGGCTGTATGGATGAGTGTGTGCTTGTATCAGTGATTGTATAAGAGCGTAACAATGTGCTAGTATTTGTTTGATTAAGTGAGCTGGTGTGTGTATAACTGTATAGGTGAGTAAATGGCAGTGTGTTTAATTATTTGCATGACTGACTAGGTGTGTGAGTTCCTCTATGGATGAGTGGCGGTGTTTGAGTGTCTATATAGGAGTAAGAGTGCATATGATAGTCCTGTACTGAGTGACCATAAGTATGAGTGACTGTACTGGTGAGTGAGTGGATGTGTGTGTGTAGACCTAAGAATCAGTGAGTGGGTATGTAGTTATTGGTGTTGGAGTGTCTATGGTTTTGCGAATGGCAGTCTGTAATTTAGAGTGGGTGTATCAAAGTTTATATTAGGGTGTGAGGAGGTGCATCAGATTATCACGTGGATGATGTCATCAGTGATGTCATCAGTGATGTCATTTGAGATGTCATCAGTGATGTCACTGACCATGTCATGAGTGATGTAATATGTGACGTCATCAGCAGTGTATTGCGGGGCACGAGTTATAGTTAGCTGAACTAACTATAACGGGGGAATTTCACGGGTTTTGTACGAGTGAAATGTCCAACTAACTATAACTGTCCCTAAAACCTATGGTTTTTTCAGTGAATTTCAAAGGTTTTTTAAATGCTAATTTCTAACTATAACATGTCTGAAACCTATGGTTTTTTTCTGTGAATTTCAAAGGTTTTTTAAATGCTAATTTCTAACTATAACGTGCCTGAAACCTATGGTTTTTTCAGTGAATTTCAAAGGTTTTTTAAATGCTAATTTCTAACTATAACGCCCCTAAAACCTATGGTTTTTTCAGTGAATTTCAAAGGTTTTGTAAATGACAATTTTTAAATGTATTAATTGTTATATTTATTTCTTTGATACTGATTTACTACATTTTTAAAACTATTTATTTTTAGATATTTTATTTATTAAATTACATTGTAATTACATTATACATTACATTACAAAATATACTTTCTCAGAATGAATTACTTTAGTTTAAATAGTTTGCAAATAGGCAATAGAGTTTTAAGTACAGTAGTTACAGTTGTTGCAATGGGCAACACAATTTCAAACACAATGCAACATTGACCTCAATGTGAATTTCTAGTTAAATGCAATTAGTTACTTTATGGATTACTTTTCTAACCACAGGATTGGATCCTAGATTTTGTCCTGGGACATCTCCTGTAAACAGTTGAGTAAAAGCGTTTTGGTTACAGTAGTGATTTTTAAGGAATATTATTGTATTTTAAAAGTTGACACAGAAACTTTTTCACATAGAATCACCAATGTTATCCTATGGGAGGAAATTCACTTAGCAGGTAAGTAGTTTTATCGTTACTTTTTCTTACTCAGTGGTGGATCCTGGATCCAGCACTGGTGCATTTTCTGTAAACAGTTGAAATAATGCGTTTAAGTCATCCAGGCGATTTTTAAGGAATATTTGTAGTTTGTGAAAATCGACACTTTGAAACTTTTCTGCTGAAAACCAGACAATGGATTCCTATGGAAGGAAATATAAGTTACTGGTAAGTACGGTTAGAATTACTTTTCAGGGTCAGTGCTGGGCTAAAAGATGCAGCACTGGGTTCTCTCCTGATAACAGGTGAGTAAATCGGAATTCGTAGTTCGGTTGATTTTAGAGGAATATTATAAAGTTCCAAAACTCCACACTTAGAAGAATTTCCAAGTGAAACCAGTCAATGTTAGCCTATGGAAGAAAATTCAAGTTGCTGGTAAGTACGGTTAAAATTACTTTTCAGGATCAGTACTGGGCTGAAAGATGCAGCACTGAGGTCTCTCCTGATAACAGGTGAGTAAATCGGAATCCGTATTTCGGCTGATTTTAGAGGAATATTATAAAGTTCCAAATCTGCACACTTAGAAGAATTTCCAAGTGAAAACAGTCAATGTTAGCCTATGGAAGGAAATTCAAGTTACTGGTAAGTACGGTTAGAATTACTTTTCAGGACCAGTACTGGGCTGAAAGATGCAGCACTGAGGTCTCTCCTGATAACAGGTGAGTAAATCGGAATTCGTATTTCGGCTGATTTTAGAGGAATATTTGCACAATGGTGAAGGGAGGGGGCGGGGCCTGAGGTGACATCTGTGCAAACGCGCCCCGTGGCGCGTTTTAAGTTGGGGGATTAAGTCCCCTTGAATCATGAGGGTCCCTGGGGGCCAACTAGCCCACCAGGAACCTCCAGTATGCGCCAGGGGGCTGCGTTGCAGAGACGTGTACAGAGGCCACACCCCTTTTTACACCTCTCTGCAATGCAGCTCTGTGGCGCTTTCTGGACGTACCTGTTGGGCTACTTGGCCCCCAGGGACCCTCAGGATTGAAGGGCATTTAATTCCCCATCTTAAAACGCGCCACGGGGCCTGTTTGCATACATGTCACCTGAAGCCCCGCCCCCTCCCTTCACCACTGTGCAAACGCGCCCCGTGGCGCGTTTTAAGTTGGGGGATTAAGTCCCCTTGAATCCTGAGGGTCCCTGGAGTCCAACTAGCCCACCATGTACTTCCAAAAGCGCCACAGAGCTGCGTTGCAGAGAGGTGTAAAAGGGGCGTGGCCTCTGTACACCTCTCTGCAACGCAGCCCCTGGCGCATACTGGAGGTTCCTGGTGGGCTAGTTTGCCCCCAGGGACCCCCAGTATTCAAGGGAATGACTTCCCTTCTCAAAACGCGCCAGGGCGCGTTTGCAGACTGCTGCAGGGAGGGCGGCGGGGCCTCCGGCACAATGCCGTTTTTTTTTTTTTTTTTGATAGGGAGGGGGGCTGCGTGGCCCCCCTTCCCTCAGCCACTTTTTGCCCCGGGGACCCCATCCCCCGGGGCCTGAGGAGTTTTTTTTTTTTTAATAAAATTTAAAAAAACGGGAAGGGGGCCGCGTGGCCCCCCTTCCCTGGGCCTGTATTGGCCCCGGGACCCCATCCCCCGGGGCAAGCCCTCTTCTTTTTTTATTAAAAATTTGGAGGGGGCTGCGTGGCCCCCCTCCTCAAGCCATTTAAGGCCCCGGGGACCCCATCCCCCGGGGCCGGCCTTTAAATATTATTATTTTTTTTTTTTAGGGAGGGGGCTGCGTGGCCCCCTCCCTGGCCACTTATGGCCCCGGGGACCCCATCCCCCGGGGCCTGGCCTCTCGTTGGGGACTGTGGCGGGGTCCCCAAACCCCCACAGTCCCGCCGGCTCCCCGTGTCCTACGGGAGCCGGCATTGCTTTCCCACATGGGGAGCAGCTAAGATGCTGCTCCCCATGTGGAAAGCAATTTGCTTTGGATATTGGAAGCGAGAGCAGGTTTCCTGCTCTCGCTCCAATATCCAAAGCAAGTTTGCAATGACAGGACGGGAGCCGCGAGGCTCCCGTCCTGTCATTGCAAACAGCAGTGTCCCGGGGGTAGGCACCCCGGGACACTGCAGGAGCTGGCCCTGGGGGTGGCGGTCCCCAGGGCCACCACAGGCTCCAAGAGGGGGCCGCGCGGCCCCCTCCCCACATCTAGAAAGCCCCGGGAGGTGGTGGTCCCCGGGGCTTCGGGGTCCAAAACGGACCCCCATTTTAAATTTCTTAATGCCCCGGGGAGGTGGCGGTCCCGGGGCGTGTGGGGGCTGGAGCCCCCCACACAGGTTAAAACATTTAAAAAAGAAGCCCCGGGGAGGTGGCGGTCCCCGGGGCAGCGGGAGGGCAAAGAGCCCTCCCGCACCATTATTTTTTTAAGCCCCGGGGGTGACGGTCCCCGGGGCTTGGAGGCCTTAGAGGCCCCCCCACATATTAAAAAGAAACCCCTGCATGCCCCCGGGACTTAGCCCACCTAAGGGCCAATTAAC
Organism: Calotriton arnoldi; assembly: GCA_963921515.1. NCBI lineage: Eukaryota > Metazoa > Chordata > Amphibia > Caudata > Salamandridae > Calotriton > Calotriton arnoldi. The sequence continues at coordinate 18,625 of CAWUFW010019840.1, forward strand.
AACGAAGCGCCGGAGACCGCGCTTCGTTTTTTTTTTTCTCGGCGGGATCCGCGCACCCGGAGCGCATCCCGCCGATTTTTTATTTTTTAAAATGCTTTTTTCTGCCCAGGGGGTCCTTGTGGGACCCCCTGAGCAGACCTAGGGGGTCAGGGTGTTTCTACCCTGCCCCCTTTTTGCGCTTTGCGCACTTGTTTCTGTCCCTCGGTTCTACCGAGGGACAAAATGGCTGCCAACACTTCCTGATTTGGAGTGTTGACAGCCACTTGAAAGCCAATTAACATGCAGCTCGTGATCGGGACGGTGCGCGCAGGGTGCGCTCAGGGTGCGCGAATCCGACGCGGCCATAGATATATATGTGATTTTCATTTTGATTTTCACAGGAACTACTGAACGGATTTACACCATTTAACAAAAAGGGTTCTTTCTGAACCAAGAACTACCTCTTTGCCAAATTTGGTGTAATTCCGTTCAGCAGTTCGGGCTGTAGCCGTTTCTAAAGTTTCCTATGGGAAAATGAATGGGGAAAACACGTTTTGGGACCCCCTTTTTCTCGGCCCCGCTTGACGAATCACCCTGAGACTTTCAGGGTAGGAGCGGACCGGAGCGGGCCATAAAGTTTGAAACTTTCGCGAAGATTCGTCAACCTACGCAAGAGATATTTCAAATAGAATGTCGCGGATTTCCTATGGAAAATAGGTCCTAACTATAACTATCTACTGGCGACCGCCAGTAGATAATATATAATGTGAAATGTTTGCTTCAAAATTGATCCAATGCTACTGCAAAATATGTAAAATGGCCTGAGATTTCTGCCCTGGAAGTTGGTGAGCCAATGGAATTTATAAATATGAATTGATTTTGAAATATGCAGTTCTTTAACCATAAATCTAAAAATAGCGAAATGTTTATACAAAAAGCTTTTTATGTGAGCTTCATTAGCAACTGTAATTACGTTACTGTCATGGTTTCCTGGTAACCTCACTGCCTTTAGAGCAATGGGATGCGCCTCTTGAATCTTGAAATAAATGCCTGCTCTCCGGCACTTCCTTTATCTCTCCCAAACAGTTTGTTTCAGTCTGGTGAATGTGTGTCTTGAGAGGCAGCTCTGAACACCTGGACAGCACAGGCGCAGTCATGAAGCCCTCCCTGAACCTGGAGAGTTGAGTTCCCCCTGACAGCTCTGTGAATGCCGAGACAGCTAATTACCTTCTTTCCCATCTCCAGGCCTGCGTCATCGTTATCCACCCGGCTGCTCTCTGTGCTTTCACTGCTCTAAGGAAGGAAACAACTGCATGGGGATGATGTCTAGAAAGTGCATCGACAACGTCAACAGTTTAGCACAGCAAAGTGTAGCGCTCATCTCTAGGACGCATGCTTGAGGCACGGAGCCCTTTCACTCCTGCAGGCCCCCCATTGGGTGGAGTTCACAGGGCAATTACATCATACATGTCTGTGTTTCCCAGCTGTGCTGTCTGCAGGCCATGCACTAACTCAGAGATTTTCTCAGTTAATGCGTGCAGTCATATAGTTTTAGAAAACACAAACATACAGCCCTCATCTATGTCTGTGTGGTGCACTTAATATCATCCTGACCTGCCCCCAGATGTTGGGATTTTATAGATATTTCTCACCTTGTGAATAGTGAGGGAGAGAAAGACCTGCAAGAAAACCTCATGAGCTAGAAAGAATTACAGCAGCTTGACTGATTGAAGTGATGATTTATTTGAGGTGTGTACAAATTTACGAGGACACTGTGACACAGTGTCTACACACCTGGTCCACATTTCAACAGAGGTAAGAGAGGTGGGAGGTTTGATCAAATAAAGTGGTGCAATTAAACTGCAGCTAATGGTGAGAAATATGAGAAACAGGAGGTGTACCAAGGGACAGGACAAGCTCATTTGGGCTCTCAAAACTTCAGACAAGAAAAGAAAGGTTCCTCAAGAAGGGAATGGAAGGCCCATGCGGGGACAGGGTGAGGATAGGAGCTAAGCAGATGGATAAAAAATATTCCTTATTTGATATTCCAAATTTCAAAATCTGGTTAACCAAAGGGAAAAACGCTGATTAAGGTATAGAATTACACACACTCAGCATAACGTTGGGGTCATAAGGTCTCGAGCCCATAGATATTTACAAAAACATAATTCTGGTATTAAGTGACATGAGACTCGCCTCTTAGAGGGAGAGTTAGTGATAATCTCAAATATACAATTGCCTCTTACTACAGTCCTAGCGTGGGTGATCCAAGCATTCTGCAGACATTGCTTAGAAAATTATTAGAGCATCAGTGGCTTTCATGTTTTCCTGAATAAGGTCCTTAACCCATCCACTTTTGCCCCATGGAGTAAAATATGGATGCCCTGTGTGCTCCTGCTCTTGTTGGTACAATAGCATTATCTGTGCGATAAATAGAGGACAAAAAAATCCACAGAAGAGAGGGTATACATTGCACAGGCAGACATACAGGTATTTCCCTAGATTGCTTTATCACCGAAGACAGGGCTGTCAAGAGTGACTGTTAAAGAAATCTAAAACCTCCTTTACACCTTTCAGACCACGCCGGGGTAAAACTATCACTTTAGGCCAGAATAGATGGACTCTGGATAGAAAACTACTTTTGAATGGATCTGGGATAGAGTGACTTTGATTTGATACAAATTCCTTCTTTAAGAATAATATTGACGCCCCTTTATACACAGGAAGAAAAACTATTGAAGGTTATGATTGGAATTTTTCACACGGCTAGACAAATTCAACCACAAGGAATGGAAGGGTAACAAACTGAAATTCTTTTAGTATGGAGAGACATACAGCACATTGCTAGCCGTCTAAATCAAAAGCATGTTAGCACTTCGTAAAGGATACTTCTAGATAATATTTAGGGTAACGTGCTTAATTTGAGCTGGTTGTTGCATGTGGCGACCACCGGCACTCATTTTTGAGACCTAGACCTAATTGTTCCTCATCAGACTTTGTCTCAGAGCAAGATAGTGAAAAACACACAACGGGTAAAGAAGGAGGAAGAAGATGAGTGAAAACTCATGGCAAAGGGAGAAAGCAGGAACCTGCAAGAGAGAGATATGGGGACAGTTAGTGTCTGATGATGAATTCAAGAAGCATGAGGTGGAATGAACACAACACAGGCTTGATACTCTGCATGCTGTCATTCAATGGCACTGGACTCGTGCTTCTGAGCAAATCTTTGGACCCTAGCATTTGATGTTTTATAAATTAAGCACTAAGCTAAAGGATAAAATCCTGAATAATAAATGTGAACCCCAATGCTTCCATACTTTAAACCACAACAATAACTTAGTTCTAGATCAGCGGAAGAGTTCAAAGGTTTTATTACAAACATTAAAAAATATGCAGTACAGAATTGCCATGATGGCTCTCAGCAAATAGAGCATTACAGAGAAGTAAGAAGTCAAAAAGATTCTAAATTCTAAAGTGGGCAGCAACATCAAGAGAGAAACGGACAGCCTCCCTAGTAGTACAGGAAAGTTCTCTGGCTCAAACCCAAAATTGAGGGTTTGTCTGAATTATTTTTCCCTATGATCACTAAAACTGCAGAATAATTGTGGTATGATCAAATTTGTTACACTCTCAGCAAATCAGAGCACAATTTTATTGTATCACATTGCCTTAGAACCTCAGCACTACCCCAATAAATGAATATTGAATTTGCCCACTCTGCACTAATGCCACAGAGAGATGGTGGAACAAACTAGATACATGAACAACATTAAGCTATTATGAATCAATAGGTTACAGTGAGCTAGCAGAAGATCCTTGAAATAAAGATACAGTTCTGTGACTTGGCTGGGAAAGATTCATCCTGAACAACATGAACAAAGACAATGGAAAAAAACATAATTCTGCTTGACATTGTGCTGCAGGTTTAACAAACAGTGAAATATGCAGGCGGAGAGGGAGGAGAGACATCTATTTTGTAAAGCATGACTTCTAGGCCCAAATTGAGGCCTAGTTAAAAAGGGTCAGGAAAACACACATTTTCACATCACATAATAGGAAATTTGTTTCAAAGATAAAAATAATATATCAGTCTGTACATGTGTGCTCAAGTGTAAAAACATATTCTGCACGTTGTTTATGATAAACATAAGTGCAACAAAGTCATTACTTTTCGTGTGCTAGAATAAAATGTTTTGGGTTTGAGGAGAGGCTAATCTTGGTGATAAACACCTTGTATAAGTACCTAAGTGCCAACATCACTGTTAATAGTTGCTTGTTCACCAGTTTTCATATAGTCAGAGGTACAAGGCAGGGATGTCGACATCTCCAGTTCTCTTTGATGTACATATAGCATCTCTAGCTCAAAAAAATGACTCAAAGCAGCGATGCCACCCATTAGATGCTTGGGATTGAAAACTAATGTAGCCCTCTTTGCTGATGATCCAGCAATACAGAAGCCTGGCTATGCCCAGGTTCTCACTTGTGTGAATGAGATTGTGAAAGATTAGGGACAGGTCTCAAGCTACAATGTGAATAGAATATAAAATCATTGTGATGGTTTGGAATTCAGAATATGAGTCCCCTGAAATAGAAAATGGAATGAGATACCTGGTTAACAACATCATGAGAGATTTGAATGCTCTGGCCTCAACAAGCATGGAAAATGAGGTAAGAAAATCAAACCAATTTTGAGGCGGTGGGTCCATCTACCTTTCACCATAATAAGCTGAGTACATTGCATAGAATATTGGTACTGCTAATATTCAGTCTCCTGTGTAGATGGATACCTCTCCATTTCACTAATACAAATTTGTAAGATAGAGTGTGCCTTTAGCAATTTTGAGTCAGCCTTAGAAGGTGTTCGTTTTACCTGGAAAAAGCTTCAAAGACCTCCTGGCAAGAGGGAGGCTTTTATTACCTGACTTACATATGTACCCCTGAGCAGTCCTCTTATAGAACTTCTGGGGCCTGTGGAGGGCCATTGCTCAAAACAACTTGCCCGCAGCTTATTTCCCTGTATACAAGGGAGGGAGTCTCACACATTTTGAAAAAGTATCCCCGAAGATCTTATATGAAGGCGCTTGGACTTCCTATGAAATAAGACTGGCAACTGGCACTCCATATTACAAGAGCTACAAGCCAATCTAAGGCTCAATGGGAGTTCAAGGGTAGTGTTCTTAGCATCCTGTCAAAGTGGTAGTGTATACAACCTGGGTGATTTATTACTGAAAGATGAACCGTGCTGATGGAAACTCTTACCATACAGCATAGGACGTCAGATGTGAAGGTTTAAATATGTGCAGCTAGCTACCTGACTGGATATGGCTCTAAAAGAAGGGACGTCTTCTAGAGAATGGGAGGATCATCCCTGTGTCAAGTCCAAGGAGGTAACCCTACTATACAACAAGATAAGGCACAGTGCTGAGACAGATGCACATCCAGTGGAGAAGGTGTCAAAAGGAAGATTGATGGACCAAGAGATACACTACTGGAACATATTTATTGAGATCTTATGCAAAAGTGTTAGGTTTGCACAACTTAAGAGGAGCCCTTTCTTCTGCCATACTGGGCACATGAGATGTTGGCAAAGATCATGCTTACTAGCATGGCCAACTGCCCGAAGTGTGGCTTTACTGATGAAGATAACATCCATATCTTCCTCCAATAGTCTTATCTGCAGACTTTCTGCAAGGCTGCGAGTACCATAATTTTGGAGATTTTGATGAAAATGTGCAGAGGATGGTATGTAAGTTCATAAATATGTACATGGATAAAATAAGTTACTTTTTCATTTAATTCTGTTGACTAGACAGTTGATATGCAGACAGTCGGTGAAGCAGAACTCTCCAACAGGCTTTGAAATAACCACTCCATTGGTGAAGAAAAAAAGGCTGGGCTTACAGGGTGACCCAATATTTGATATGGGAGTTGAGGCCTGTAAGGACCATATTCCACATGTAGAAAAATTAACAGCGCTTTTTGACACGGGTTCAAACTCTTTGTGAGGAAACAACATACATGCAATAAATACTGAAAAGTCAGTCTATCACAAAATGACTCCTTGTTTAATATTTTTATTTCCTTTTGGATTTTGCAAATGCATCTTCAAATCAACAATTGTTGATATAACAATGTTCGCAAAGTCATATTTGGTGCAAGGTGAGGATGTGGATAGCACAATTAATTGTGTTCCATAGAGAGAATATTATATACAATTAAAAGTCTATGCATTCATTGTGTTGTGGAATCAAACAGTATGCATATCAGATTCAAATTATTCGTTGGTCAATCTGTGGGATTTACTAATGTTGATGTTTCAACCTCACATGTCAAAATTTAGTTGTGGTCGCCCTCAGGACAAAGGAGGCAGAGCCATTTATAAAAAGGCCACCATTCAAATGTGCAATAGCAAGTAAAGGTGCAACATACAAGGGACGATTCCTTAATAATTCCTTACTAATTAAATCATGATTACTTCCCTCCCACTCTCAATTGTGTTTTAGCTCTGCCAATGAGCAGGGTCATTATCACTCTGGGACCCATATGTTGTATGGCTGCAATGCCAGCAGTGACTGATGATGATTCATAGTCCAATTATAAAACCTTTCCTATGACAAACCTTGTGCTATTGCTCCTAAAGTGCATTCTGTAGCAACTCTTGGCAAATTTGAGATGGCACACAACTATGATAGTTCAGCAATTGTTTATATAAGTATTTAATACAGTTAATAATGTTTCATATTTAATGTTTGTTTAAGCAATTGTAGATATATGAAATTCAAATAGTCAATAAGGTTTCGCAGAAGAAGGTGCATGTTTATGTTATTTTAAAAGCATTCAATAGGAGGCCAATTATTTTCAAAACAATCTGAAAAGACTGTTTAAGCTAAATATAAACAAGGTCTAAGGAGAAAGGAATCTTTACACTTCCAAACAGCAGAGAGATTGGGTGCATACAGACAAGAGTTGTAAACACCTTTTTGAAGGCCACAAGCAGGGACCAAGACTTCCCTTATAAGCTTGCTGGGTCAGTGGCTCCCTTCATGTGGAACAATATCTTGGTTGCTTCATCAAGCTATGCGGGGGAAAGGCAAGGCCACCAAAGAAACTCATATATGCACATGTTGGTGCTAAGATAGCTCGCTTTAGAGGCAAGAGGGCGTGTAGAGAAGAAATGTGTGAAAGCTGCTTTAAAATACTGTAATAATGATGCAATATTTTCTGATATTCTGTTTATTAGCTGTTATTGTTGCCATTATTCTGTTGGTTTATATAGTCAGAATTACATGCATGAAATGTACTAAGATAGGACCTTTATTTTAATAAATGTCATGAAAATGATTGTTTAATGCATATTCTTGAGTGTGTCTATTCATGGTTAAAGGAGGTTTGAATTCTACCTTCAACAAATACTCTTGTGGGTCTCACAGGACTAGTAGTGGCCCAAAATGCTCCATTATCATGTAATGTGCAGGTGGTTTGTGGCTTATAGTCCATTGGGTTCACTGCCTCAAGTTTATATGTTGACTAAGGGCTTTATTATGACTGTTCAGTCTTGGAGCAGGGCTGCCACGCTGCCACCCTGCTCCAAGACTGCCAAAGCTATTAAAGACCGCCCGCCAGAGTGTGACTTATTTTTACTCTGGCAGTTCTTTGCCGGTCCTACTGTGGTGCCTTTGAAAATGGCACAGCAATGTAAGCATCAAAGGCAGTTCCTGCAAGGCATGGAGGGCCCCTTTTGTTTCTTCACCACCACACTTTTAATGGTGGTTGCACCACCATGAAAAGTGTGGCTGTGAGGAAACACCTAATATGCTTGGCGGTGCTGAAGCGGCATCACAAGCTTATTAGGGGCCTCAGACCACTGCGGCACAGCCAGGTATCGTGACAGTCCTGATGCAGCGGGCGGACCTCCAGTCTGGCGGTCCGCTGACCACAACCACGGGTTTGGCGGTCCATTGGACCACCGAATTCGTAATAAGTGCCTAAGTTTGCACTGTCATAGGGTCTAGCGATCCCAAAGCTTAGGCCGTGTTCTGAACAAGTTTCAGAAAATCTTTCACTAGGGTGTAGTGCTAATCATACATTAATTTATAATGTACCTCCTTATTGCTGATACATATTGAACTCTTGAGTAGATCAGACCACAATGTCTTCCAATCCTTGATGCCTATCTCCCTATTCACTATGTATTCAATTTTCTCTCTGTAAACCCCATAGAGACAGAGCTTACATTTCTGAAAACTTTTATGGAGCTTAGACATAATCCCCTTTGTAGATGTCAATATCAAAAAAGACAACCGAAGATTGTTTTCTCCTTTAAAGCTGCACTTGTGCATCACCCAATAGCATAACTGGGCATATTCCATTTTACGTTGCATAAAGAGTTTAATAGATCTTTTGTTGAACAGCGCAGATGTAAATCTACAGCCATTCTTTTCCTTTTTGTCAAACAGTCCACTAAATAATACAACTGAAGCACTAATAAAGACACTGGGCCTCATTATGATGCCGTATTACGATGCATGCATCCTGTACTCCGACCGACCACCGAAAGACCACCGACTCCGACAGCATTTCCCTGACTGCCGAGATGGCGGTCGGAGAAAACCAGCAGCCATAGGGCAGTACAACGATCTCCGACAGCCATCCGGGTTCTGGTGTGGGTTTCCGATGACCCGACCGTGGCGGTCCAACTGGCTACCTTGAGTCATCGAAAACGAAGAATTTGGGGTGCATACTCACCCAAATTCCCTTCTCTCCTGTAGTCTTCACCGTGGATCCCTTCCCCAGCTCCCCACTGCACCTGGACAGCTTCACCCTGATGAATACAATCCTGTGGGCGCCGGAATCCAGGTAAGTCCCTATGCGATATGTATCCCCCTTGACTGGACTGTGCACATTCTGCCACACTCCATCAATGCGGTACATGGTGCACAAGGCACATCCACACATATGTCATGAATATGTGTACAATTCACATGTCTTCTGTGAGTATTTTATGCATTTGCAGCGACATATTCGGGGATATGTGCTTCGTCATAGATTCGACCGCCACAGTAGCAGTAGTTGCATCGTAATATGGCAGGGAGAAGCTTCCCGGCCTCGGCGGTCAGAAATGGCTTGCAAGGATGGCGGTCAGACCGGCTGTCCGACCAACATCGTAATGAGGCCAATTGTCTTTGCTCCCATTTGTACTTGAAAGCACATGTGGAGACAAAAACATGGCGGAATCTAACTGGACTCTTTGTGGAGGTAAATACCGGAGCAAGCACACACATGTAAATGTATTCCACTTTCTGAGATGCAACTTAGATGGTAGGGAAGCCACTAGCAACTCCCAGGGGCGGAACATTCACCATACACAGTCTAAGTAGGACACTAGAATGGAAAATTTAATACACATCCCTCCCTTTACATAACTAAGGAAACAAGTGAACTAAATAGTAATAATAGAATTTACAAAGAGCTTATACGATTAATTATACAGAACACAATATGCATTGGCAATTTCAATTTTAAAGTTTACACATTTTTGGTCATATGTATCATCCCATTCAAAGCTGCCTTTTTTCATTAAGTCTCTCATACATTTGGTTTTGGCAACAAATTTAGGAATATATTTTACATAGTATACTGCCAGTCCTAGGAATGATCTTAATTGATCCTTGTTCCCAGTACTGGCAGATTTAACAATGGACGTCACAATTCTTTGCTTGGGCAATAGGCAATCATGACTGATACTATGACCTAAATAATCTACAGTGTAATTTGCTATCCTCCTTTGTCCTTAGAGATAGTAAGAATATGGACCTCTAATATTGTCAACCCCTGGAACAATGCATTATGATGCATTTCCTGTGTGGTACCATGAGCAAGAATATCCTCCTGAAAATAGGGCACATTTTACATCATTGAACAGTTTATGCATAGTATGTCAAATACTGCTGATGCTGACATCAAGCCACTTTTTTTTTTTTTTTACAGAGTTTTATATAGCGCGAACTTGACCCAAAGGATTCAGGTATCAGAGCGCTTTACATAGCACCAGTTGCGTTACATGAGGACACATTCATTTTTGTTAGGCATGGGGAGATTAAGTGATTTGCCCAGAATCACAGGATGTTCAGCGTCATTGCCAAGACTCGAACCCAGTTCCCCAGATTCGAGGTCGACCGCCCTAGCCGTTAGGCCAACTCCTCTCCACTTATATCTTAAAGCTCATTCAGTTCTAATAAAAAATGTTAAACCTTCACAACAATCATGTAGGGCAATCTGGTGGTTATGTGACATAATACTGATGACACCATATCAATTTAGCGCAATATGAGAAAAATATACCAATTACCAAAATATCATCATCCCGCCATACGTAACCAAAAAATCATAAACACCGGTAACAAAAAATATCACACTAAAAAATGTCCAAAATAAGTAATATAGATAACAACAATACTGATAAAATAATGTAAACTCATTAAATACATAAGAAAATGAATTATCACTCTCAAAAATATTTCCAACAATATCATCTAAAAATTATATAACACAATAAACAATATTTTTTAATAACCCATATAACAAGATAAAATCACAAAAACATTACATTAAAATAAATCTTATTAACCCTATGGTATAGGAAAAAATATAACTATAAAACAAATCACATAAACTGTAATATAGCCTAAAATGTTGTACAGTACACTAAAACCATAGTAAATAAAATAAAATAAAATAAAAAATTATTATAAATACATGACACATGATCAACATGTAAATATAATATGTAAAAATAAACACATATATATGTATATGTACACATATATGTATGTATGTGTATATATATATATTCTTCATTTTTCAATTTGTTTCACTGTTTTCTTGTGACTCGGTTCTACCGAGTCACAAGATGGCTGCCAACACTTCCTGGTTTGGATTGTTGGCAGCCAATCAGAGTGAAGCTCGTGCTCCGGAGGGTTCGCAAACCCTCCTCAGTACTCAGATATATACATTTTTTCTTTCTTTAATTTCTCAGCAACTACTGAGCGGATTTACACCATTTAACAAAAAGGGATCTTTCTGAACCAAGCCCTACCTTTTTGCCAAATTTGGTGTGATTCCGTTCAGCAGTTCGGGCTGTAGCTTTGTCTAAAGTTTCCTATGGAAAATTACATGGGGAAAACGTGTTTTGGGACCCCCCTTTTTTCTCGGCCCCCGCTTGACAAATCACCCCAAAACTTTCAAGACAGGAGCTGACCGGAGCGCCCCACTAGTTTTGAAAATTTTGCGAAGATTCGTCAAATGATGCCAAAGTTATTTGGAAAACAAAAAACGCTTTTCCTATGGAAACTAGGTCCTAACTATAACTACCTACTGGCGACCGCCAGTAGGTAATATCTATATATATATATATATACATTTCATATATATCACTAAAATGAAATCTTAATTACCATCTACCAAATAAAGAAGAAACTGAAAGAAAAATTCAAAATACCCACTAACTAACCAATAACATCCAACTTTGCTAATTAGCAAACCACTATATAAAGAGCAAAAAAAACAGCTACCTTTTGCATAAAAAATAAATGCTAAAACTGGAAGAACACAAAACTCTGCCTGATCTCTAGAAGAAAACCCAATATCAAGTGTTCACAAAACTAACCACATATCACTAAAAGAAAGTAAATAATGTAAAAACTGCAAAATAACTTACAAAAGGTGCTTGCACCTTAACTTAAAATAATAAATAATACCTACCTTTTCATTTATATCCCCAAACAGTAGCTTCCAGATCAACATTACAAAATAAATTTCATTTTCCAGACCAACAACGCCAACTTCGTAAACGTGAGCCTCAATGAACACACATGTATTAAAAACATGTTAAGAAAATATATTGTAAAAAAGAATTTGCATTTTTTATAATCTTCCAAACAAAACTCACACCACACTCAACTACAACTAGTACACAACTAAAATACTTCACTTATCTAGTACCAATACATACATAGCTCAAATATCCCAGTAAACAAAGCAAAAACCATAATATATGTAAAAAATAATCAACTTAGTGAAACATTTGCACATCAACACATATAATATACTACTCAAACTCAAACTCTAAACCATCCTGGGGAAGGTATTGGACATTAAAGGGGTCAGATTCACTATTCCCACTCCAGTCTACAACACTTCTGGAAAGGTACTTGACACTGAAGGGGACATATTTACTATTCCCACTTGAACATAAACCATCTTGGGGAAGGTGTTTAGACACCTAAGGTTGGATTTACTATTTTCACTCCAACGTAAACCATTTTAGGGAAGGTGTTGAGCTATAAGAGAGTCGGAGTTACTATTCTCACTCCAATTAAACCATCTTGGGGAAGGTTTTGAACAGAAAATGTAATATTGAAGATGCATTGAAAACATTCAAAAATTGTCCCACTTAACCTTGTAATTACTATAAAACATCAACAAATTATAAAAAAATATTTTAAACGTTAAATATTTTTTTTTTAAATTATTTTTAAAACAACACATATTGGTAAATAATAATGATTAAATATTTACAAAATAAAATACACACTATTATAATTTATTTTAATATTTTAATCAAATTTAAAAATATCACAATTATTTTCAAATTATATTTATAAATGAAAAATTATACAAATATTTATTAATGTGATATATATATATATATATATATATATTACTGGCAACTCCGTTAACACACTGGATATCTTCCTCCCAATAACGGAGCACGGACCACAAAGTAGTGCAGCAAGATGTTCTTTATTGCTCACCAAACACCTCTACAGCCATGACGCGTTTCAGCCCTACCACGGGCCTTGATCACATGACCTTATATATATATATATAATAAAATATTTTACATCTTATATTCAAAATATGAATATGAATTAAAAATGCTGTTTGAATTTGAACTAACCCATACAATTTCAAATATTAATTGAAAATTAAAATGGAAAAATACATTAAAATAATAGATCTATGTAATAAAACAATAAATTTATAAATAAAACATTTAACATGAAAATATTAACACCTATACAATGTAAAATCAAACTTTTAAAATGTAATTTGAAATTTTCAAATATATATTACATAAAAGAATTATTGTACTTTTTAACAGTACTTCTCTCTATTTTCCCCTATAAACCCATCATCCTACTATAAAAAAAATATTACCTTAATTTAGTTTTTACCGTTCTTAAAATTTTATTTTAACATTTTTGTCAGAAATATAAAATAATCACTTATTAAATAACATATTTAGGGCCAGATGTACGACCGTTTTTGCGGTCGCAAAGGGAATTTTGGCCCCTTTGCGACCGCAAAATAGGTCAGCCCAATTCACTAACCCTATTTTGCGAGTCACTAATCAATTAGCGACTCGCAAAATAGGGTTAGCGACTCGCTATTAGAAAGGGGCGTGCTAAGGGCGTCCCTTCCTAATAGCGAGTCCATAACCCATGTATGAATGTTTTGCAACCGCAATTGCGGTCGCAAAACACTCACAGTTTACCACCCTTCTCAAAAGAGTGGTAAGGCACTCACAAATGGGAAGGGGTCCCCAGACGACCCCTTCCCCTTTGGGAATGCAGGCGCAAATATTTTTTAAGAGCAGGCAGAGGTCCCAGGGACCACTGCCTGCACTTAAAAATGAAACTGAAAAGTTTAATTTTTATTTTTTAAATGCATCCAGTTTTCCTTTAAGGAAAACGGGCTGCATTTTTAAAAAAAACTGCTTTATTGACAAAGCAGTCACAGACATTGTTGTCTGCTGACCCCAGCAGGCCACCATCCCTGGGAGTGCCAGCCATTCCCAATGGGGTCGCAAATTGATACAGTCTCATTAATATTCATGAGGCATGCAATTTGTGACCCCTTTGGGAATCGCAAACAGTGTCTGAGACACTGTTGTACTTTGGATTTTACAACTCGCAAATTACGAGTCGCAATTTGCCGCAAATTGCGAGTCGCAAAATCCAATGGTAGTACATCTGGCCTTTAAAACACAGAAATACATTCAAAAATATAAAACTAATAAATGAGACACTATAAAAATATTGAAGATAATTGAAAAACACTAAATTACTAACAACAATTTTGTTTAAAAAAATTGTTAACAACAATATTATAAACATACCTAAAAACAATATTCTAAAATGCAATATTCCTTTCAACAATATTTCCTGCATCACGATATTCTTGTGATGATATTCTGGTATCACAATATTGAAAAATTTGAAATTTTTTCCAAACTCCAATCTGGTGGTATGCTGACAAATCAAGGGTGATGAAGACTGTAGAACCTTTCCAATTTTTAATGTAGTCAGCATCTCCACTGTATTGGGCAATAGGTAATGATCCACTCACATACAACCATTCAAATCTTTTAAGGCGATAAAAATTTGTAACAGGCGACAACCATTCAGAAGATTCCATTTCTTCTATGACATCTTCAGGCACTAGTCATTCTAATACTTTTCTTAAATGATCTCTCATGAGTAGATCACATTCCTCACTTTGTGTACTCATTGTCTTTCAATACTATGCAATGGAAATATCCACCTAGTAAAACTAAAGATTCTTTAAATACTTCCGGCAACAACATACTCAATTTGGATGTACATTCCTGACACTTTTTAGAGGTGGTCTTTATATCTTACCCAATAACCTGGTTGGAATTATTTGTATCCATTTTCATTAAAAGCCTGCCTGTTGTAGCCAATCTAGTAAACATGGACCAGCTGCTGCCACATATACCCTGCTGACAGTCCTGTTGCATTTACCTTTCAAATGTTTATAAGGCTTCTAAATAACCTATTACATCAATAGGTTTTTTTCCATAAGCAATATGTCCATTCACCCCACATCTAAAGCAAGTATGATCATCTTTCCTGATTCTCTCCAAAACTTTCTCTCTTGACTCACCTGCCATCATTGTCAAGTCGGACTTATCAGGCACATGCAGTAAAATCTTATGCCATCTTTGCTGAAATCTTGTGAAGTTTGATTCTCTTAGAAATTGTGATTGCTTGATACAAAGTCAATTTTTTAGTCAGTGAATATTTTTCCTGCAACTGAAGATTTGATGTCTTGTGCACCAGCTGATTTCTAACCAGTTCATTGTGAAATTATCTGTAATTGTAGGGATTGTCCAATGATCTTAAGGCTCATAAAAAGGTTCCTACAGGTTCCCCAGGACATTGACTCCTCCCTAAAAATGAATGTTGTGCTAGCACTTCATTTGTCTTTTTGCTGTAGCTTAGATCAAGGTGCAGCGTGGCTTCTTGGTACTCATTCAGCACCATTTATTCTTGTTCCTTATTCAATAAGATAGGAGTCAAATATTTAAGTACTTGTCACCATACTGCAGTACAAAGTGCCTAAAAATGATAAAGCCAATAGAACTCACATAAGAGAGCTCTATGGGCTTTGGCAATGTTTTTTTATTTTATTTACAAAAAGTGTGCAAAGGCACACAACAAAGAAAGAGGTAGTCGGTAGAAAACTGGTGCTACTGGACCCTATTATTATTTTTTTTAAAGAAGATTTTGAAAAAACACAGGGAACACGGGGACCGTGTTGCAGCACAAAAAGAAGAGGAAACAAGCACTGGAAAGTCCAATATGTTTGGCTTTAAGGTGCTAACACATGCAAACTGCCATGTACAAATGCAATTTGCATGTGTTGGTGTGTTTATACCAAGTATTTCAAGGATTATTAGCAAAACTACATATAGGGTGCTGAAAGTATGCAACAAGGTAGAACCAAATTAGGCTGCGGTTAGTTAAAATATATTGCAAAGAAAAAGCTATTATAATGTTGTCAATGGTACCGTTATGAGGCTGTCCGTTGTCACTTGGAGATAAAAATGTATGTAACACTCTCATGTTCAACACACCAATTCAGCAAGCACACGAGACAGGAATACAGGGTACAATGCGCACACACTTTGTTTTCATTTGTCCTAACATGGCAATTTGGTGTGGGATTCACCGTTAAAAGATACCTATCCACCTAGTGAAGCACATGGCTAGTTGAGCTGCTGTCCTTCTGCATGTGCTAACACTCCTGAGTGAAAGGCTTCTATGAAACCAAGTGAAGGCTGCTGGAGCTTTCGGTACTCTCTGAAACTCAAGTGGGTAAAACTGAGATGCTTTTCTGCGTCACGAGGTTGAGTATTTGTGTCAAATAGGCCCCCATATTCCATCGGGCATTTTCCTGGAGACAGTGGAGTAATTAAAAAGTATGCCCCCCCCATAGAAAGTGATAAGTGTGTGCTAGACCCATATATCTCATAGATAGCCATAGGATTTAGACTGCATGGGTGCCCCCTGGATGTGGGGACTCCCTGCGCTGCAGGGAGTGCAGGGGACAATGTTACACTATTACCCAAAGGACTGGAATGTAGGCAAAGAGCAGCCAGATGACCCGGCTGAAGGCTGGTGACAGACCCTGGAGAGCCACAATGGGGAGAAGTGAAGCTGACCTGGCTTGTTTACCACCTGTTACAACTTGCCTTCATTCCAACGCATCGTTGAAGTGACCACCAGTGAGTGGAGCGCAAAGGGCAACACTGACAGCATGGCCCTTTACAGACCTAGTGAAAGCACACCCCAGTTGTGATGCACCCACCTTTTTGGACATGTGCAGGTCAATGCTGCTGTCTGTGTGTATGTGGGATCTAAAAAAGGTGAAACCAAAATCCTCCCAAAGCCACCTGCGGCGAGACTGGCAAAATGAAACGAACTGCTGCTGACCCAAAAAAAAAGGAAATGAGAGTGACGAGGAAGCCAACCAATGAGAAGTAATGGGTGGGCTCTAAGCCCTTCTTATATTTTTATTAAAAGCAAAAGATCTTGCAAGAAACAGTGCATGCGTTGTCCCAGTTGAGACCTAAAAAGTTATTTGGTGCTGAGACTCCATCCCTTAGGATGGTTAATAATGTTTAAGAGAGTGTCTCATCTTTTTTCTTTGAAACTGTCACAGTGGTATACTATTTTATAACTTATGTAATACAACTTGTTGATGTGCTTAAGTTGTTTCAAATTGTTTTACCATTTATGTTTAAAAGTCAGTCTCACGACTGCTTATGTTGGAAAACACTGCAACTGAGCACATATAGTGAAAACCACAGGTGCATTCAGTTCACAGGGCATGAACAGTCTCACATTTAGTTTGTGGTGCTGAGTTGCTTGTTAACTGACAAGGCCAGGACCACTCACCTGAAATCCAGGGGTCCGCATGAGCGAAGCCTTTACACCCACACCCTTTGGACTAGCCCTCCACACCTGGAGGACACAGGATGTGAGCAATTAGTCCCTACGGGAAAGGTAGGGATGAGGGGATGGGAGACGGAAGTGAAGAACAAACAGTAATCAGCTACTTCAGCACCTGGTGGTTCAGGAGGGTAGCAACTCACAGGGTTGAGGAGATCAGGTTGAGGGACCTATGGGTTACCTTATGGAAATAATAAAGTACAATTAGACGTTCAAGCCTTCTCTGTTCCTCAGTCACTACATAAATTGACAATTGGCAGAAGTAACACTGGATTAAACAACCCACACTCACCAATTTACTCAGAAGATACTTTTGGTGGGAAATACACAGTGAAGAGTACAGTCCTAAGAGAGTTTCATAGAGCACATACTATATAGTTAGGTTGCAACTGTTAGCAGTACAGCTTTTCCCAAAAGACATGATTTGCACGTTTTGAAAATCACTTGTACATATTACATCTCTTTTTAACATACATGAAATGTATTGGGCTCATCATGCTAGAACAAGTACACTGAAGACCTACTAACAACATAGGTGATGTCTTTTGGCTTATTCTCTCAGCCCAGAAAGTCTTATTGCGTAGGCTGTGTCTTTTTAGTAAAGAGACGATGATGCACCAAAACTAAATTGTCCTCATGTCCTCAGGGGTAATGAGTCTTGGTAATAGGCGCAGTCTGTATGAGTTTGTGCAAGTCTTTTTATTGATTGCATGCACGGCTGCCTGGCGCTGTCAGTGCACTGATAGTATGTCTCTCTACGAGAGAATGCAGGGAGAACTCACAAGTCTTCTTCTTTAATTTTCAGGATGCTGAGATGCGGAACAGCGAAATCTGGAGGCAGGGTCCAGGAACTGCTGTTGTCGACAGAAAGGACGTCATGTTGCCTGGAACTCCAGAGATGAAGAGGAAGCTGTAGTGACCTGGGGCAGAGGGCTCTAGGACCCTGCACCCTAATGTGGGGAGGCGACAGCAACCGGACACCACTTCTGGTCAGGGAGTGGGGAGGGCACTCTGAGACAACGAGGGCAAGGGAGCAGACGTGCATGTGGGCACGAGAACAAGAAAAGTAATAAAGCATAAACGCTGACCTACCTGTCTCTGCGTGGCTTCTGTCTGGCAACACGACAACTGGCGACGAGGAGGTGGGATCCGAAATCGCCACCAGAAGCGCGTGCCCCTACAACGTCTGAACAGAGCCAGGGGCCCACCCTGGTCCGCCGACTGCCAAAGAGAAAACGCGACGTCGGGAGTCCAACCCAGGTCGCAAGAAAACAGAACCAGGACCCTACCCTGGTCCGCCGGCCCCAAAAGAGGAAACGCGAAGTTGGGAGCCCACCCCGATCGCAAGGAGAGCGGAGCCAGGTGCCCACCCTGGTCCGCGTACAGAGGACTGCAGCGACGTCGGGAGCCCACCCCGGCCGCATCAAGTGCACAAGGTGAGGAGGAAAGAAGCGATGCACCCGGCCGTGACTACAGCCGCCCGCCGACTGGAAAGATAGCCCCGAGCCTCCCGCATGTAGATTTCAAGCTGAAATCTCGCGAGAGCTCGGCGGCCATCTTAAAGTCAGGCGGGAGAGCCAATAGGAGGCTGAAGAAGGGCCATTGAAGAAATAGCAAATCTCGCCCTACAGAAATCCCGGTGGCCATCTTAAGGTCAGGCGGGAGAGCCAATAGGAGGCTAGAGAAGGCCCGGCGGCCATTTTGAAGTCAGGAAAAGACTAAAAAAGCATAAGAAAAGGAAAAAGGGTGAAGCAAAAGGAAATAACAAATAAAGGTGAAACAAAGGAAGCAAAGTAGAAATAAAAGGAAATTACAACAAAATAAAGGTGAAATAAAGAAATAAAAGAGAGCAAAAGAAGAAGCTGCACACAGAAGAAAGGAAAGGCACCACAACAAAATGACAGAAGACGCAAGCGACAAGAATAGCGCAAACGCCATTTTTCGCAAACTACTACCGTTCAGCTTGTCAGAACCACAAACAGGCATTCAGTGGGAAATATGGATAAGACAATTCGAACGGTACATGCGTGCCACATGCAAGGCGTACACGGATGACCAAAACATAGACTTGTTCCTAAACTTCGTAGGTGATGAGGTTGAGGACCTGTTAATAACATTTCCCCGAGATCAGACCGCAGCATACAAGGGACTGATAAAGTGTCTCACAGACAAATGTGACCCACAAAGAAATGTAGATTTTGAGAGGTACACGTTCAATACCACGTGTCAACTAGCAGAGGAGTCCCTCGACGATTTCGCAACCAGCCTACGGAAACTAGTAACCTATTGCGAATTCGACAAGTTTGACAACGAGCAAGCCATACGACTGCGCATCATTGAAGGCTGTCAGTCAGTGGAGTTCGGCGCACGAATTCTGAAGGAACCGTCCTCGCTAGAGAAAATACTGACCATGGCCCTAGCGGAGGCCAGAGCTACAACACATGCAAGACAAATGGAAATTGGGAAGGCAAGAAGAGTGGAACAAGCAAACCGCGTAACTGGAAACATCAAGAAAAGAGACAGTACACCGCCACCACGGAAAAAGCAAGAAAGAACATGCTATCGATGCAGACTTGAATTTCCACATGCCGGCGCCTGCCCGGCGATGGGCCACAAATGCCGGAAATGCAACAGAGAAAACCACTTCGCGAGTGCCTGCATGAGTGGACAATTCAAAAGTGAGCGAGGGAGACCAGCAAGACCACGGACAGTGACAAGCAGATACGCACGGCACATAGAAACACAGAATCGCAGTCCCTCAGCTGAATCGGATGGAGTAAACACGCCAGAGGCTGCGGAACTACTGTATCTGATGTCAGATGCACCAATGGAAGACCGCACGCCAGAACACATTCATCTCGTAGAAAAACACCAGATAAAGAAAACAGCGATGGTGAACATTGAGGTAGGAAGCCACAGCACCAGCTTCGTATTAGACAGTGGAGCTACATGCAACATCATGTGCATGTCAGAATATGAGAAGATGAGGGTGAAACCGCCACTATCACTGTCCACTGTTGATGTATTCACCTGGGGCTCGAGAAAACCAGTGGTGAACATGGGGAAGTTCACAGAGACACTAACATACAAAGAAAGGTCGGTCAAAGAGGAAATACATGTACTACGAGGAGACATTCCAGCACCCTGTCTGTTAAGCAACATCACCGCACAGGTGATGGGTCTTCTAGCAATGACCTACAACATGTCAGAAAGACAGAACATTCTGAGGGAAAATCCAGCCATACTACAAGGGCTGGGCAAACTAAAGGAAAAGCAAATAACACTACATATCAATGAAGCAATCAAACCTGTGGCTCAGCATCACCGAAGAGTGCCCATACATCTGCAACCACAGGTGGAAGAAGAAATACAAAGCCTGCTGGCGCAAGATATCATAGAGCCAGCTGAAGGACCGACCCCCTGGGTATCTCCAATAGAACAGTACCAAAGAAGAACACATCAAGATTTGCATATGCATTGACATGAGAATACCAAACACGGCAATCAAGAGGGTAAGGCACCCAGGACCTCACCTCAATGACATGATCAGCTGTCTCACTGGTGCATGCAGATTTTCAAAGCTAGATCTGTGCAAAGGATACCATCTACTGGAGCCTGATCCGCAATCACGGTACATCATAACATTCTCCACCCACATGGGTCTTTTTCACTACAAGCGACTCAGCTTTGGAATATCATCAGCAGCAGAGATATTTCAAGAGATCATAAGGCAAGTAATAAGGCTGGTGAAGAACAGTTTGAATTACAGTGATGACATCCTGGTGTTCGGCCGTTCAGATGAGGAGCACGACAAAGCTCTATGTGAGGTCTGCAACCAGTTGGAACAAGCAGGCCTGACTTTAAATGAAGACAAGTGTGAATTGGGGAAAAGGGAACTAGTATTCTTTGGACACATTTTTTCAAAAAAAGGAATGAGGCCGGACCCCAGCAAAGTGGAGACACTGGTAAAAGCAAGGCCTCCAACAGAAGTAGCAGAAGTGAGCTCATTCCTTGGTTTAGCAAGCTACTGTGCTCGTTACATAAAAGACTTTGCCACAGTGAGCACACCACTTCGGGACCTAACAAAGCAGGGTCAGAAATTTCTCAGGACACAGGAATGTGGAAGGGCATTTGAGGCCATCAGACACGCAGTAATGGCTGTAGATCATCTTGCTTATTTCAACCCATCGCTATGCACTGAGCTCACTGTTGATGCCAGCCCGGAAGGTTTAGGAGCAATCCTAGCACAACACATGCCTGGAAGAGACTCGCCCAGGCAAATTGTCGCATATGCGAGCAAGAGTTTGTCTGACATTGAAAGGGCATACTCCCAGCCAGAGAAGGAAAGTCTAGCAGTGGTATGGGCATGTGAACACTACAAATAACCAATCAAAGAGAGCTAGTCTGCATAGACGTGATAAATGTCACTGGGGTGTATGTTTGATGATGTCTATTTTAAAGAAAAATCTCGTTTCTTTTTATAAAGCCCTCACCCACCAACCTAGTTGGTGGCATGCTTCATCATCGGGCCCACCCGATGACACTGAATGTGCCCCGGGTGTGCTACAACGCCTGAATTACAGCGGAGCAGGTGTATTACTGAGTGTGCAGTGTGGGTGACGTGATATGTGATAGGTTAAAAAACTGTCCAGTGGTCCCGATCCCTGAAGGTTTTACTTTAATGTTTGGGCCCTGGCAGTAATAAAAACAAGGCGTAGGATGTTAATGGAGTGTTATTTATGCTTCTCCTGCATCCAGTGAGTGGTCTACATGTTTCAGCCAGGCCTTATTGTGTAAACTGGCTTTCCTCAGGACCTATAGTGAAGTGCAAAGAAGGTGCCTAGTCGACTGAGTTGTGTCCTAGGTAAAAATGTGTTGCACACGCTAAGGTGCACTATATGTGAGAGGGGTGAAGCCTCCCTCTCAGAGCATTACTACATTTATGACATACAAAACATAAACACAGACAAACATACAGAATGAACAGTTAGCAGATTATGCATCATCACGTCAAGTTTTGATAATCAAGCCGTTCGTGCGATTTGCGGGAATAACGGCGGGGTGATTATATATAGTGAAAGAGACCGATATATGCGATAAAAGTGAGTGGCAATAATATCGGATTTACAGATAAGTGAGAAGAGAGAAAATATGACTAAGTTCTCACGATAGCGATTTGCTGTAAATGCCCCATGAGGATCCGGCAGGGGTGCTGGTTCCTTAAGGCAGAAAAAGAAAACGAATGGCACGAAGGCCATTAACTGGTTGCTGAGAAAGAAAGTCTTACCCGGTCAGTTGTGGCATAGTGGTGCCTGTAGATCGACTTACTGCGTTTTAGCCCAGGACCCTCCTCTCAACCTGTTGTTGCTGCTGCGGAACTCCGGCGATAATGATGCCGGGTTCGCGGGGGTCATAAATACCTCTCAGACCTGGCCCGGTGCATTCAATCTGTGCGAGCGGAGAGTAGCGTCTCTCAGACCTGGCCCGGTGCATGTAATCAATTCTGAAGGGAGAGTAGCGTCTATTAGGCGAAAAAAAGGGGGGGGGAAGGAAACAGAAAACAGACGTGGTCTGTGCGTCCCGCCCGCTAGGATGACGAAATAGTTGAAATAATTAAATTAAAAGTGGGCGGGAGGCGCGGAAGGGAGCTAGCGTTAGCCTTCGGTATTTCATGTCATGTGATTGCCATGGTAATGAAAGAGTGTTACGCTGTCTGTGAAGGACTAACGCTACAGTGTCTATAAAAAGGAATACTGGAAGGATTACTGAAAAGAATTTACAAACAGTTCCATCAATAGATCTTAGAGTCAAACTGTAGCCACTAAGTGGAGCTCACGTACAGTCAAGGTCGGTAATAAAGCAAAATACATGAATGTATGAAAGATCATCAGTACTGTTTTGCAGAGTTACTGCCGGAGACCTGTTAGTTGCTACTGGAGAGTAATAAATGGCGATGACAGGCAAGTCCGGGTGGCATGGTCAGAGACCACCCATGTGAGACGGCCTGTCTATTTAACAATTCAGGCTATGCCACGGAATAGAATCATTGAGTCCGTGCAGTTGAGTGGACAAACGATAGATCCATCGTTGCTCCTTTGATAGTAAAGACTTTTCATTGTTATATTTCATCTGATCCAACTGTTCAATTACTGTCCATGACATATCATTTGGTGTATGTCCTTGTTGGAGGTAGTGGTCAGTGAGGCGGCTGATATTTTTCTTACACCGTATGGTGCTACGATGTTCCACAATACGTGTCCGTACTTTGCGGGTGGTCATGCCCACGTAGCGCATGCCACATGGGCATTCAATAAGGTACACTACATTTGTGGAGTTGCAATTAGTGTGTTGTTGTTGCGTCCAGGTTTTGCCAGGCTCCAGTGACAGTGTCTTGGTTGTTCGAGTTAAGTGACACACACTACAGTTATTACAGGGGTAGTGTCCAGTTATTCTGGGGAGACCCCATGCTGTTAGGACAGTGTTAGAGGTAGATTTTTGTTGTGTCCTGGGGCGTGTTGAAACTAGGCGGTCCCTCAGGCTACTGTTCCTTTTGTAGGCAAAAAGAGGGAGAACCCAACTCCTAGTGCCTGAGTTGATGATTCGCCAATTTTTTCGAATTATGTTGGATACTTTGTTAGAGGCAACATTATAGGTAGTTACACATGTCATAGGTGGGTTAGATGATTCCCGGGTGATATCTTCCAGAAGTGCTTCGCGATTTTGATAGTAAGCGCGTTTCATTGTTTTCTGGATAATTTTCTTGGGATAACCGCGTTCCTGTAGTTTGGATGCAAAGGTGATTGATTGTTCTTTATAATCTGTGATCTGACTACAGTTCCTGCGGATACGGACAAA
The DNA here is from genome assembly GCA_963921515.1 of Calotriton arnoldi. Classification (NCBI taxonomy): domain Eukaryota; kingdom Metazoa; phylum Chordata; class Amphibia; order Caudata; family Salamandridae; genus Calotriton; species Calotriton arnoldi. The sequence continues at coordinate 42,777 of CAWUFW010019840.1, forward strand.
TTGTCCGAATGGGAGATGTTCTCTAAGTTTCCTGGGGTGAAAACTTTCAAACACTACCACATGTTCATTTACGGAAAACCATTCACCATTGTAACAGACCATCAGGCCCTAGTAACAATATATGGAAACCCGAACACAAAGATACTGCCACGCATTGAAAGATGGGGAATAAGACTGATGGATTATGATTTCAAGATCGTGCACAAGCTGGGAAAGGAACACAACCCAGCTGACTACATGTCACGACATCCCCTACTGCAGGCACCAAAAAACACATCAATGGCAGAAGAATACCTAAATTTTGTGTTAAGGCAGAACACTCCCGCACCAATAACAATTGCAGAGCTGGAACAAGAGACAGCAAGAGACACAAGGCATGCCACAATGCAAGCAGTCAAACTGACAACACAACAGCAAAGATGGAGACACGTAAACACCAACAGCACCATGGGAGAAGGAGTGAACAGGGAAGAAATGCTGGCATTCAAAAACATACAAGAGGAACTTTCGGAAACAGAAAGAGGAATCATACTAAGAGGAACAAGGATAGTAATGCCAAAAGCATTAGGGCGGCAGGCTGTAAACCTAGCTCATGAGTCCCACAGAGGAATAGTAGCAACAAAAAAGATGCTACGGGAAAGAGTATGGTTCCCAGGCCTGGATCGACTGGTGGAGGACACCATCCTAAACTGTTACTTATGCCAAATAACAGGACGACCAGCAAAGCAAGAACAGCTACAGATGTCGGAGCTTTCAGGGGCAGTGTGGACAACATTGGCAGCTGACTTCTATGGGCCATTGGACACAGGCAACTACTTGTTAGTGGTCATTGATGAGTACTCCAGATTTCCCATAGTACGACACGTCTCGTCAACATCAGCGACCGCAACGTTGCCGATACTTGATGAAATTTTTGCGGACAGGGGCTCCCCACAAACAGTAAAGACAGAAAACGCTCCTCCTTTCTCAGGAGAGGAGTTTCGCAAGTTCATGGTCTACCTAGGCATTCACCAAAGGAAAATAACGCCCCTATGGCCACAAGCAAACGGATTGGTGGAAAGGTTCATGGGGAACATAGAGAAAGCAGTCCAAAGAGCAAAACTGGTGCAGATCTCCATAGGCCAGGCACTCTGTCAAATATTAAGAGACTACCGAAACACCCCTCACAGCTCCACGGGACGATGCCCAGCAGAACTGGTGCTAGGAAGGACAAGCAGGACAAGATTGCCCCAAATAGAGGCAAAATCGCCACCAGAACACAACAGCATTGCAGCAAGAGATTAGGAAGCGAAAAACAAGATGAAACTATATGCGGACGCCAGGAGACATGCCACATCATCACACCTGAGGCAAGGGGACTCAGATTTGGTGCGCCAATGGCAATCAAGAAAATCAGACAGTCCATTCTCAGATGAACCACTGACAATAATAAATGTCAAGGGGCCAATGATAACAGCTGCATCGGGCCCCTACCGGATCACTAGAAATAGTTCAGACTTCAAGGGACTAAAGATATTAGATGAGGACGGAGGAGATACGGGCATCAAAGAACAACGCAACACATGAAAAAGAGGTAGTTATGGACAGCATGGGAAGAAGGGCACACAACAATGAGAGACAAGAAGAGGTACCAAACAAGGAAACGAAAGGATCATGTCCAAGGAGAGTGAGCAGAAGGCCAAAGAGACTGATTGAGGAAATGTAATGGTGGGGATCAGAAATACCATCTCTCTCTCTCTCTCTATCTATATCTCTTCCGTCATTTTCTTTCTTTCCACAAAGGGGGAGATGTAGTGACCTGGGGCAGAGGGCACTAGGACCCTGCACCCTAATGTGGGAAGGGGACAGCAACCTGACACCACTTCCGGTCAGGAAGTGAGGAGGGCACTTTGGGACAACGAGGGCAAGGGAGCAGACGTGCATGTGGACACGAGAACAAGAAAAGTAATAAAGTATAAACGCTGACCTACCTGTCTCCGTGTGGCTTCTGTCTGGCGACACGACAGAAGCCAGGGGAAGACGGGAAGTTCCTGCCGAGAAGAGGAAGCCAGGCGGAGATGGGAATGAGAAGCTGCCGTCAACCTGCAACAGGAGCCAAGCAGGAAGGTTTCTTAAAGCCAAGCAATGAGTTTGGCAGTGGGTATGGTTTATATAACTGCTCTCAAGTGCTTAGTTATTCACAGAGTCATGCTAGCACCCAGTCATCCTAGCACTGAATCATGCTAGTGCTCAGTCATCCTAGCACTGAGTCATGCTAGCACCCAGTCATCCTAGCACTGAGTCACGCTAGCACCCAGTCATCCTAGCACTGAGTCATGCTAGTGCTCAGTCATCCTAGCACTGAGTCATGCTAGCACCCAGTCATCCTAGCTCTAAGTCAAGCTAGTGCTTAGCGATTCAGTGTACACATCACAGAGCACAAGTGCCTTTGCAATGACGGCAAGTGTACACACATAATACATAATAAACAACCATACAGTGTAACAATAAAAAGCCCTGATAACCAATCAACAAGCTGTGGAGGGAGGGAGGCCTAGGGGGTCATGTAGAAAACCCCATGAGTCCTGCAGCACCCGCAGGGAGAGGGTCGGCATGTAAAGGAGGAGTGCAGACGGCGCAGGAAATGCGTTGTAACATTAACACACTGTAGCATGAAAATCAGATTAGCGTATTGATATCTGTGACATCTTACACTGCGTGATTGATGAGGCATTGATGCGTCAAATCTGTAGCATTCAAGGACAGGAAATGTCACAATCTCCAGGCAATGCATCAGTCACACTTTCTTTTTCCCACAAATATTTGCTTACAGAAAACCGTGAATTTCCCTGGTGATGCTCGAGCAGTGTTCAGAGACAATCAGGATTCCTGTTACTTCGTTGGCGCTGTGTTATGTGGTTCAAGGATAAGTCCACACTTTCTGAGAACTTCCTCAGTGATTGGAGCCTCCTTCCTTTTCACCCACTTATTGACACATTGTGGAGCAGCATACAGAGGCACACATGTTTAAATGTATACAATTATATTTATTTTTATTTATTTATAAAGTTTTATATAGCGCTGGCTAGACCCGGAGGTATCAGAGCGCTTTACATAAGGATCAGTGCGTTACAGGTTACATAGTTACAGGATCAGCGAGTTACAGGTTACATAGTTACATCAATTAGATCAACGAATAACGGAGGGGGAGGGGGAAGAAAAACAGCGGGGGGACGAGGAAAACAATGTCAGATGTCCGGCTGGGTAGGTGATGGCCAAGGGGTGAACCAGAGCCAGACTCCTCTATAGCTGCAAAGAACAGCTCCACCGGGCATCAGCCAAGGTTGCTCGGGCTCCGCAGTAGGTACAAAACAGTTTTGGAATCAGACCAGTGGGCATCGTCATACCTCCATCAAAAAGCACCGGTCCCGGTATTCCTGGGGAGTGCCGTCCGCCTCGTCTTTCAGCTTACCCCCAGGACACAAGTGGTGGGTGGAGAGGAGGAAGGGACAGTTCCAAGGTCTGAAGAATTCACACAAAGAGCTGACCTGGGAAAACAGCACAGGGATCCCTGAAACCAACGCCCGTACTCCATAGCTGTAACCAGTCTGGATAAGAAGACCAGGGAAGCAGCGCTGGGATCCCTGAAACCAGAGCCCATTCTCTGTGTCTGAAGCTAATCCGGAAACTTGCAAACCCTGGCCTCACTGGAGAGACACTGGCGATTGCCATCTTGAGGAGTGAAATAACTGGCGGATCATCGCAACTTCAGGAACAGCCCTTTGGTGGGGTTGGCGATCAGGACAGGAGAGGAAGCCCGCATATCATCGGTGTTCGGGGCTGTTCGGGGGTCAAAACAAACATGAAGGGAGGCCCTCTGGGGGGGTCTGATTCATCACCAGCTCATTGTGGTGCTTCGAGGTAGAATCGGGTTAGTTGTAGGGGAGGACAGATGGGCGGGGGAGAGAGGTCACTCACACTGGTCTCCCTGTAGGGCCACGGCGTTCACCATCTTGCAGAGTGAAAGCTGTCGGCAAGTCGCCATTTTGAGATTGGCGGATCGTCACCATCTTAAAGGGCGGCCTTCGGTGGTATAGACGATCAAGACAGATGGGTAGTCCGAGTACCATCGGTGACGGGGGTTGTTTGGCGGCGTGACGCCGTTCAGGTCCCGGCCGGCATGATCCAGCAATTGTGCGTGTAGCGCGGCAGCAGGTCGCAGATAAAGGTCACGATGTCTGGGGCTGCGTGACGGCCAGGCGCAGATCACATCACGGTGCTCCGTCAAGCACCGCGAAAAGTGAGGCAGCCAAACCACCAGGAAAGGATGTGGCAGCGGTCGGAGTGGTGGGAGGGCCCAGGTCCAGCAAGGCCAGGTGTTGCTCGGCGGCAGGTCGTAGATCGGTTCACGGAGCTCCGTCGTTCAATCAACCGGGCATCCGACCGAGGCCAAACACTTCAGGGTCTCACAGCGCCAGCGATGCTGCAGAGAAAGCGACAAGAGGAGGCACGCCCAGCCTAGGGTTCCCATCCCAAGTTATATACATGGAGATGGGTCATTGCTAAAAGTAAACAGGAAAGAGCGACCACATGCAGTTGTTGGATTGAAATGTCATATCGGTCCATGAAGAGGTCAAGAAGATAAACAGCAAGATGGCGTGCAGCAGGACATAGCTTGAATCGATTGCTCACAATGGCAATCAAATCTGCAAAATAATCTGCAAAATAATCTGCAAAATAATTATCGGTAAGATATATGACATCTTCACAGATGCAAACCAACAGCTAAAATTATAAACAGAAAGGACATTTTCTTTGCACATATATAACTCACCAGAAGCACTTAGGAGTCCTTGAGTCCTTCTTTGAGTCCTCTTCTTCCAGCAGGAGTCAGCAGTCTTCTTCCAGCAGGGCCTTCTTCTTTGGATGGAGGTTTCCCAGGAATGTTCTGAGAAGGCTGAGGTGTCAGATTTATCCTGTGCACTAGGCAGTGATGGACACATTCTATCACCTAATCCTATTTGCTCAGAGTCCCCCAACTCCTTTTGCAGCACTTCCTCTTTACCCTACTGTACAATTACCCAGTATCTGCTGTCTCAAGTAGTTATTCATGAATATGCTCTCTGTAGGTGGTTTATGGAAGAATTCTGTAAAAATAAATATGCCAGTCGTAAATCTTCACTGACAAATCTAAATATTAAATTGAGTTGTTACTATTCTTGTGTATAAATTCAAGTACCTCACAGTATTGCAAGGCAAGGTGTCACAGGTCCTCACTGGTGTTCAGCCAGCAGATGAATTCATGTAAAAGTGTTGCAGTTCAGGGCCAGACTACTTAACATCATTAATATATTGTTATATATGAAGCAAAGAACTCCTGATCCCAAGAGGGCCCAGGTGACCACTGACATTTCGATCCTGTAGGAGACTTGGCTATAGAGAAACATGGTGCCTAGACACATGCCCTCAAGAAGGAAGAGGCTGCAGGACCTACCAGAAAAGGTTGGGACTTTGTCATTTTTTCCACCTTTGGAGGAGGGGACAAGGTGCTGAAGTGTGGCTAGGAAGGTTGCACCAAAGGCAGGCAAAAAAAGTAAGATTTGTCCTGCTCTGAACTCTTTGACATGCTGAATACTGGTTCAGCAGAATATTGTGCTGAAGGTATCTGGCATTTAGAAGACCTGCCCACTCTGGATTCCAGCCTTCCCCCCTATGAGGATTTTGATTTCTAAAAAGGTTACTAAACCCAAAGGTACAATTTCGGACCAGGTTGAGGTGGCAAATCTATCTGACCCACAAAGCGCCCTGACTAGCTACAAAATCCAGGTTTGTCCAACTTGGTTTTCAGTGCCAAAAGCAATGGCTTCAAAAGCCATTGCGAGTCACACAATGAAGGGTCTTTTTTACAAGGGCTGATCGCCACAGGAATGTCAATTTTTGTGATGTTCCTGTGGCGATAATCCCTTCACCATATTTACAAGGTGGCATTAAGCCACTTAACGTGGCTGAATGCCGCCTTGTAAATAAGGCCCCCTTTTATGCTACAATTAGCATGAAAGGGGTGGGCAATGTGTGTTGCGGCGGCCGTTCTGCCGCAACACACATTGATTTTGATGATGCCCCCTATTTACAAGGGCGGCGTAAATATGGGGCAGCACCAAAATTAAGACTAGGGAAAACCTGATCTTACATGTGGCGAAACAAGGAGAAATGTTTGTTTTCTCCTAATTTTTGCTGTTTCTATGAGTGCTGCATTGTGCAGATCACATAGAAACAGCAAACCGCCATGAATAATTTCCTATGTGCAGGAAGGTGTCCCTTTCTGCACATAAACAATCATAAAAAAATGACGATCTGCAATTTCTATGTGTGCTGCACAATGCAGCACACATAGGAGCTACAAATCACCATTAGTGATTGTTTATGTGCAGGAGGGGACAACTTCCTGCACATAAACAATTATTCTCTGAACGCAGGCACCATGGAACTATGGTGCAAGGGTGCCTGCGTTGGCGCTAGGCAGCTGAGTTTAGCGCCAGTGCTAAGGAAAACGCAGGGATGTGCCGTACCATTGTAAATATGGTGCATCCATGAGTTTTCAGAATAGTGGACGGTGGCGTTAACAATTTTTGCTTAATGCCACGCTTTGCCATTCACTTGTAAATATGCCCCGAAATGTACTTATGTATCTCAGACACATTAGCGATTCCCGATGGGGTTTCAAATGACCTGCCTCATCAATATTCATGAATCAGGTCACAATTTGCGATCCATTGGAATGGGCAATAACACAGGGATGCTGGCCTGCTGGGGACAGCAGACCACCATGTTTGTGCTTGCTTTTAAATAAAGCAACATTTTATTTGTATGCAGGGATGCGTTTCGAAAAGAAAAATGAAATGTTTCTGTTTCATTTTTTAAAAGCATCACTGCCTGCTCTTAAAAAACGTTTTTGCCGCCAGTCAAAAAGGGGAAGGTGTCCCCTTGCGACCCCTTGCCGTTTGCTACTGACTTACCACCTAGTTGAAGTAGGCGGTAGACTGTGATTAATTTGTGACCACATTCTGGGCGCAAAACAATCGTACATGCCCTTATGCATCCCTATTTGGAAGGGACTGCCTTGGCACTGATAGCAACTCACAAACCCTATTTTGCGAGTCAATAATAGGTTACCAACTCACAAAACACAGTTGGTACATTTGAAAATGCATTTTACTGGTCACAAACAGTCTGATGGACCGCTTGCAACCGGTAAAATACATCGAACATCTGGCCCTATATTTCACATTATCCAGCATACACTGGATCATCCAATTCTCTTCCTTATGCATTCTAGGTGAGAAGCTCAAATTGCTGATCATCTGAGTGATATTTTACTAGGTTGTATTTTATATTATTTTTAAGATGTACATTATTATTAATTTTCCTCCGTTCTCCGTTTCAATAGTTTAATCATGTGTACTGCTTGGAATGCATGTTTTGCCTAGTCTGCATATTATCAAACAAATAAAATAAACTATTAGTGGTTCAGCAGAGATTCTTGCAGCACTTTGCTTTGAAGTAAGCAGAGTGGGTTTATTGCGTTGGTAGGCATACCGCCAAGCCCCCCAAAATAATAATCGAGTTTTTGACAGAGTGTGTTTTTGAAAAAATAAGTTCTTTCAACTTTAAGCACACACTTTGCAAAAAGCAATTCAACCAATCAGCATTTGTATAGCGCTGCACTGTCACTCCTAGGGGTATCTGGGCGCTGAGGGTGCCATGTCTCAGTCGAAAAGCCAGGTCTTGAGTGTATTTTTCTTGTGATAGTCATTGATATCCAGTATAGAAACTGTGCTCCTCTACCCTTGTTGTTTGTACTTTGTAAATATCTGGGTTTTTCTGAAACGGTTGACCCAAAGAGTGAGCACTGTGAAATATTTTGGAACAACAGTGTGCGGCAATTTAATACCATAACCATTTGTCCAGAAACTATATATTGCAGCACGTGCTATGTCTTCCTCAAAATGAGCATTTTATAAGAGAGATGTATATACAAACGTTCAGGCCACTGAAGACCCCAGCCAAGCATTTTGGAAAATGTTTGCACTCAGCTCTTAGGGTCATCTGTAGCAGTGCTGATGAACAAGGGTCAGACCACAGCCAGCGCCTGGTGCTGACAATTACATTCTTCATTATATGAATTAACAGAGTTCCCCCGCCTAACCTGTGTTGTTCCTACCATCACACCACATACACATGAGACAGTGATTGCTTCTTCACTGCTCGCCGCAAAGCTGCTGCAATGTGTTGTGCGGCAACTTCGCAACAGCACCATCCAGATTTCACTGTCAAGTCTGTCCCAAACCTCATTGGCTGATAAATGTGCTTCCCTTTATGGGACAGTCTTATAAAGTGTGGGCGAAACTCACATAGAGCTGAATGGATGACAGAGCCCTAATCCCATCTTCACGGCCTCCCATTAGCTTGTAACAGGGTGGGCGTAACTCGCATAATTTGCTGTAGTGAAATTGCAGCACAGTTACACAACACTGTGCAGACTAACGCAAGGAGCGCAGCCCAGCATTTAGGGCTATTTTGTCAGCATAAAATGCTCCCTTGCATCCAAAATGAACCAGAGGATCCCTTTTGCACTAAGAAAATATCGCTAAATGCATCAGAACACAAATAGCAGAAGCTCATCACGTAATGTCAGTCATTTCACGTCAGAAGAGCAACACAAAATTACAGAAATGTCTAGTGATGTGCAACTTGTCCAATGTCTGCTAATCATATGATAGCATTCCTAAGCCCATCATCTGTAGGGCTGCTAGGAACAGATCATTGCACTGACCTGGTGAATCATGGCAAGTGTGAGTCAGTAATGACTGATTGATCTGTGTGGGACAGTGTACAAAAGAGGAAATGTAAAACAATAACTGTGAAAGAAGGAGGAATTCACCCAGGGCCACACTGATCTGCTTGTACTTGAGTCAGACTGCCTGCCTTTCACATCAGAGGTACATCTGAAGATCAGTCACGAGTGAGGTTTTCCTAACACTACCATATGCCTTCAGGCCCGTGCATTCTTGTCTAACAAATAGTGTGTAAATATGTACTTATCATTGGTCTTGCTTAAAAGACACCTCATGGGAACACCAAATGAGATAGCAGGTTTGGCTGTACCACAAGCCACAGGCTGGTCATCATCATTGGTGTGCTCTTCTTGCACACTGTCCCTTCCACTGTCCCTTCTACTTCTTACCCTTGTAATGCTTCATCTTCCACTCCAATAACTCACTGTTCGGTCCCTCACTTGGGATAGGTCATGTGATTCTACGTCTATGGCCAGGCCGCTGTACTAGTATAGGGTGTCAAAGACTGCAATCGTGTCAAAGGCTTCAAAATATTGGGCATGTCTGTGCAAGCTTAAAGGTGCAATTCCGGCATGTGTTAACCTTAGCTATGAAGGTCAAAATATTTCTCTGCCTCCAAAACTTTGGCAAATACATCATCTCAATCCCATTATGACTAGACTTGCTTAAGTGCAGAGCCCTCTAGGTTGTCTGGTGGACACGGTGTCTTCTGCATTGGATCTGCTAATGAAGCCTGGAAGCTCCAGTGATTCTCAAATACCCTATTGAATTTAGGTAGAAAAGAGACACACATGTATACACTCAACAAGTTAAACAAAGGGTCTAAATTCGGAGGTAGGACAGTCCTTTTTTGCTCCCTAGTTTTAGTTTAAAAGTCAATATCCTGCCTTCTTTCTTGATGATGAGTTGACCAGGATGGCGAGATATACGTTAACTGGTAGTCTTACCCATCTTACACACCACAGACCTTTTCCTACAAGGCAGGTCAAGGGAGACCTTTGAGGCTTCCACTGATGGTCATGTGAAAGGCAGAAGCAACCACATAGTGCCCCTCAGTTGGGTCTCTCTTTCTATTCCAGCTGTACATATAGATCAATACAAAAGGGGTTGACTGGGGGTGAGTGTTTGATTGGCTCAAGCGTTCCGTCCATCATCCCCTTTTGTATCGCTTTGTACATATAGATCAGGCACTAAGAGTGCTCTAATTAACAGCATAGAATAATTATTAAGTGACTTTCATGTTTCCATGAACATGGCCAGTGCGCAGGTGATACAGCACTAGCAATACAAATAATTCTCCTATTATGCTTTGGTCATCCAGGTGCAATTATTTCTCTAACACACACACTATATCCATATGACGGTGGGGCCCATAACACCGCATATACATTCACTTACTCATTTGTTCCCTGGATTTCCTCCGACATGAACCTAGGAGAAAAACGATTCACTGGAAGGAGACGGGATACCTCTTTTATCATGTCATAATATTTCTCATTTGCTTTTAAGGTATTCCGCTTATTGGTCCATGGACCAACTAGTAGGAATCAGTTGATGGTGATTAAGACCAGCTCAATCACAATAAACTCTTTAACATTTCATTTTTAATCATTGGGCTAAAAGAATCACTGAGTCATTTGTTTAAAGAATAATAAAGTTTATATAAAGTTTTGAATGCAGGAAATGAGATTAGCTTATTATTCAGATCATTACATTTATTATCAATATAAGAATAATTTGAAATTGCAATGCATATTTATTAGACGGAAAAATAGGGTTACCATGATACGAACTCTAAAGATCAACCTATCTATCTATCTGGGAAAATCTAATAGTTCTAAAATAAAATCTATCAGGAAAAAGCTCTCCTAAAGCAGCATCTTAATACTCAACTGGAAAAGAGAAATAACAGCAGCAGCATCAGCTCGTCAGCATCAGCAACCGCAACTTCACTCATCTACAGCATCTAACTTCTCCAGCATCTCCCGCAGCATTCCCGCAGCATTCTAACCCCTCCCACCAAGAGTAGGTCTTCTTATACCCTAATTCTAGCTTACAGCATAAAATGTTTCTTCTTCATGGCGTGATTCATTCTCATTGGTCAAAACTTCAGGTCCATATACATTTTAATCAAACTTCCTGGTCTTAACCAGTTCCGTGTGGAATGTCCATGCAAGCATCGTTTCCCACAGTTCATGCAATTGCTCATCCGTTTCGATCAGTCCAAATTGTATCTTTTTCTGTTACATTTTGTGTAAAACAGTTCCGTCTATTGATTCAGTCGGACTTCTCACGCTTCTTGCTGATCATCTTGGCACACATCTGCTCAGAAGGGTCACAACAGCCTTGACCATACTTTCATCTTAGCCTCTCGGCATCAGCACGTGATCATCCCTTTTCCACAGCCTCTCTCCTCTATCACTTGGTCTCCCGCTCATGCGTACTCTAGCAACTCGCGGCCATTTTATATTGCTGCTCGACAGGCCTAAGCGCACTATTTTCAAAGATAAACAAAATATTGTTAAAACAAAGAAATATAAACCCTTTCGTTTCCCTCCCGTCTTTCTACGTACCCCAATTAGGTATTACCTAGCAGAAGCAACATATAAAGCTGTCCCTTACTTACCATCGCTTTATTTTGCAACCACACGTTTTATTTAAAAGCACAAATCATGCATTTATTATTTAATTAGTACGCAAATATTATGTTATGTTAGACACGTAAACAATTATAAGTCAATTAATTTGCACACAGAATAGCGTGTTACCTTTATCCCTTAACATGTAACATACATTGTTGGTTATTTACTTGAACGAACATGTTTATTAATTATTTTACGAAAATATTAGGAGGTTAACATTTTTCATTTACCCTGCTCCATCAACTCCCCCTTTGGTGATTTTTAATATCATCACAAAAACCCAAGTTATACAATTTTCTCAGACAGCATATATCTTTTATCCGTTTGATCTACTTCATCCATTTCAATCACACTCTCTTCATCTGGCAATGATGTTGAAGGATTCACATTCATACATCTGTCAATGGTCACATTATCTGCACTCAAAATTACCTTTTCATACCTAGTCAGCCGACTATGTGTCAATTATTGGGTTTTCGTTCTTGTCAAAAGAATTCCCACAGAATGGGGAACATACACTCTCAATGGATACCCCATCACTATGCCTTCACTCTGTTCCAGACTCACACAAGTAGCAGCAACTGCTTTCAAACATCCAGGCAATGCTTTCGCTACAGGATCTAAAACAGCTGAAAAATATGCAATTGGTCTTTTCATAGTTCCATGTCTCTGTACCAAAACTGAAAATGCACATCCATCTCTTTCACTGCAGTACAGCTCAAAATCTTTCTCATAGTCAGGCATTCCCAATGCTGGAGCCTCACTTCATTTCTTTTTCAGCTCTCTGAATGCTTTCATTTCTTCATCATTCATTTCAAAAGGATCTTTAACATCCTTCTTTGTCAGTTTCTGCAATGGTTTAGCAATCAGTGAAAAACCGCTTATCCATTGTCGACAATATCCAACCATTCCCAAAAACATTCTTACCTCTCTTAGTGTCATTGGAGCTCTCATTCCTTAAATCATTTTTATTCTTTCAGTCGTTACCTTTCGCACTCCTTTCTCAATTTTATGCCCTAAATACTGGACTTCTTGTTGACAAAACTGCAATTTTGAAGGGGACACTTTATGTCCTCTTTTTGCTAAATGATTCAGCAAAGCAATTGTATCATTGACACATGCTTCTTTCGTTTTTGATGCCACCAGTAGGTCATCAATATACTGAACCATTACTGACTTTGCTGGCATTCTTAGATCTTCCAATGATTTCTTTAGGATCTGATTAAAGATTGAGGGACTTTCTGTGTACCCTTGAGGAATTCGGCACTATGCCAAAATACGCTCTCCAAACCTAAACGCAAATAATGGCTGACTATCTGGATGCAATGGAATAGAGAAAAATGCATGACATAAATCAATTACTGTGTACCATTCTGCTTCACGTGGAATCTGGTATAGAATCACAGCAGGGTTCGGTACTATTGGGCAACAAGGCACAACAATTTTGTTTACCTTCCTCAAATCCTGTACAATTCTATATGTTCCGTTTGGCTTTTTCAGTCCCATTATTGGCGAATTACATGGACTGCTCATGATTTCTTTTAGAATCCCTTGTTCAATCATTTTATTTATTACTGGCGTTATTCCTTCAATTATTTCTGAGTCAATTTATACTGGGCGTATTTGGGTAACTCGTTCCCTCTTTCACTGTTATTTTAACGGGATCTACTCCTTTCATTAATCCTACATCTTCTCCTGTAAAGTCCCACACTTCTTCTTTCACTGTCCTTTTCAATTCAATTGGGATTTTCTCTGCATCAAATACAGGAAACAAACCATTTACTTCTGGTTCTAAATTCACCATTGTCATTTTATACAGCACATCCTCATCTGGAGTCTGAAATGCAATTCCGTCTGGGGTACAATAAATAGTGCAGTTCATCTTGCACAATAAATCGCGTCCTAAAAGGTTCACGGGACTACAATCACATACCACAAATCGGTGCATTTCACTAAATGGACCAATTCTTACCTTTACTAATTTAGTAAGAGGCGTTTTAATTTGCTGATTGGAAACTCCAACTACTTGGATATGTTCACCTGAGAGAGGAAGGTTTGGAATTTCCACTGACCTAACAGTAGAACGGGTAGCTCCAGTGTCAACAAGGAATGTTACATTTGCACCATTCACTTCTCCATCCACAAATGGACCAGACTGATCTACCTCTAGAGTTGCGCCAAGCACGCACTCTTCCCCTCTCCTAGGCACCGTCAGGAACTTTCTTCCGTGTCATCCTCATCCTGTCGTAACCAATATTGAGAAATTGCAGCTGCACGCGGCAACTGTGTTACCTGTTCTCCTCCGTAGAATCCTGTTTCTGCACTGTATTTCTGTTGGTTAACACTCTTGGGAAGTGGTGGTTGTGGCACCTGACCTTGTTGAGTAACTACCTCACTCTGCACCTGTGAATTTAATGATTGATTTTCCACATTAGGTTTTGGAGGAAATTTACACTCGTTTCTCCAATGTCCTAGCTTCCCGCAGTTGTGGCATGGCCACTTTTTCTTTGCCTCATCTATGCTCATTTGTCCTTTTCCTTTACCTATATTAGGTCGGGATTTAACCTGTCCTGTTTCATTACCAGTATTACTCAATTGAGATTCCTGCTTCTCTGCAACTTTTACCTGTGCCCACATGGCCTTTTCTTTCAATTTACGCTGTCTACTCTCAATTTCATCACTGCAATACTTAGCATATCTCAAAACCTCGTCCACTGTGCTATTCTGCCAACCAATTAAGTGCTGCTTAATCATTTCACTTATCTTTGGTTTTAATCCATACACAAACCTATATACAAAATGACTCATATCCTTCTCATTCAGTGTCTCATAACCACTATACTGTTTGAAGACCAACAACAATCGCTCATAGTAGGCGTGCACTGACTCTTTGCTTTCCTGCGTTGTTCTGTCTATTTTTACCCAATCTGTTTCATTTGGTGGAATTTTATTCTCCAAAAAGGTAACGACTTGGTCGTACTTCCTCATCACTTCTGGACCTGGCGCTCCTGTTTTAGCATCCCTTGGATATTCTACAGTTGGCCAAACAATGGTAATCTTACATTCTGTCCACAAATCAGCTGGCACTACTATATCAAACAATCCATCCAGATCTATCCACAGCACTTTTGACACCTTAACAAATCTTTCCACTTGTCTGTACCATTCTACTGGTTTCTCTCTCAATTTTGGGAAGTCATTTGTAAATGACAGTATATCCTGTCTGGTCCATGGAACATGCACATAACTACCGCCTGGAGTTTCTCTCATCGGGTACTCCCTAACAACTGGTTCCCTATCTGGCACTGCAAAAGCCAAAGATGCTTTATCTGTTGTTTTCTCATTTCTCTTTGTCCATCTATTTCTCCATCTATCCACATCACCCCATTTTCTCAATAAAACAATCAGCTCTTTTATTTGGGTCAGTCTTCCTGATGTGTTCAAATTCTCTATGTCTTTCTCACAAAAATCTACTCTGTATGGTTTCTGCAACGTTCTCACTTTCACAAATTCCACTCCTTGTTCATTTGCTGTCTCTTCCAATTTGTCATGTAAATTTCTAGCTCTCCAAGTAAGACTCTTGCACAAAAACATAATCTCATCATCCTGATAATTTTTAGTTTTCTCTTCCAATTGTTCCCAAAATCAATTCTTCCATGTCTATTTTCAACCTAATTACATCTAATGGTTTTTCTTCCGGTTCTTTTGCTTTTAGCGCTTTCATCCATTCGTTTAACTCTTCTGGAGCTGGACCTACAGGCGTACTATTTAATTCTATCCAATTGCTGCTTTTTTCTGGTGTTCCTGATGCGGACTCTGTCACCATAGGCATTCTCCTAATCTCATTTTCATTTATCGTCAAATTTGTAGGTGGGCTTGGTCTACACGTACTAGCCAAATTGTGTGCACCTTCATTATTCAGTTCCATCCCTTCTCTTTTTCTTTGCAAATGTGAATTCATGGGAATCACTAAGGAATGTTAATTAATTTTCTGATTCTCAAAAATTGGCATTACTGGACCTATCGTTACTGGTACAGTTACAGCGTCCATATTCTTTGTCAATTCTCTTATTTTCTCAGTCAATTCTTTTGTCGTTTTTGCTAATTCAGTTGCATTGTCACTTTCTATCTCTTCATTTTGTGAAGTTTTAAATGTTTCTTGTGACCTATTTGTTTCATTTCTTCGTTCGGGTTTTTTATTCCTCCCAGTTTCCATTGGCGGTGCATTCGGTGTCACCACCGCAGAAGTCTGTTGGTATGGAGGTGGGTTTCTGTTTAAAATATCTTCCAGCAATCCGTCATCTGTTTCACTACCACCATACACATACTTTTCTACCACTACATGTTTCTTTTTCTCTGTACACTTTCTCTTTGCTTCTTCCTCAACTGTAAAAGCTGGAAACAAACCTCCTGTCATGTTAGCATATCTCCAACGCTTTACTCTGTCCTCATGATTTACTCCCCACAACCTTCCAGGCAAAAACTCATGATTCTTTAATCCTCTGAATCTCTCTCGCTCATACATCTCATCTTCCCATTCCGTTAAAGCTTCAAACTGTGTCGGTCTAGGTTCTAACATTACCATCTTTTCTCTCAAGTTCCGTAGTACAGCTACATTAAATGAACCATTCTCAGGGAAAGCCAATGCTCCATCATTCTTGGTGTATTTTGTCCAATTTTCTAACCATATGCATGTATGATATCCATATTTCAGCATCATGTGTGAAGCTGGTGATTTCGGCGGAGGAATTATTTGTCCCTCTCTAGTCACTACCTTTTTGTCTTTCTTAAAGAAGTTCTTAACTTTCGACATCCATGACGTTTTCTCTTTACCATACTCATAGTACGACATGATTCACAACCTTTTTCTCCTTAAACGATCCGCAATTCAACACTGTTCCCTATGCGTTATTTCAACCAATACTAGCGCGACTCACACCAACACTCCAATCACAAACTTTCACGTCACTAGGCTATTCAACCAATCCTTGTGCGACTCACACCAAAGCTCCAATCAGAGCGATGTCTGTCTACGGCGCACTGTCCAATTCCAGCGCGGCTTTTGTCTATGTCAGTATGGCACTGTCCAATCCCAGCGCGACTCTTGTCTACGTCACTTCTGCTCTTGACCCCTCCTTTACAAAATTTATCGGCAATTTCTTTTTCAACAATTTTTGTTAGTTACAACATTTTAACCACATTTCCATTGTCTGATTCGCTAAACCGAAACGATAGCTTTGACCATTTACACAAGAATTCTGTATTTTCCAGTAGGCAGCGCTTACCTCTACCCTACCACAGAATTTTCAGTTTCGCCGATAAAGTAGCACTTCCCTCTACCTTACCCTTCTTTCAAGCAATCAGTAAACCCGTTTCTCTGGGGATAAAACACATGTGGAGACTATACTGCTCCTGAGAATTAAGGCCAGAGTTTCACAAGAAAACCGATCACTATTTCACTTACACACCTTTTACACGCAAAATGTCCCTATTATAACACAACCTGTGTTATTTCCAGAAAATGAACTCAGACAGTGTACAATTCCATGTGACTTCTCTTGCCACACGTGTTCCACTTCCTACTTCCCGGAAGCGTGAAAACTTACATATAACATAACGCAACTCAACAAAAAGTGTTAGACATGAACTTATCAATAATCAATAATCAATAATCACCAAACTAATCTATAGTAACCATAACTCTGCTAGCAAGAAATCTGATCCAGCACTAACAATAAAAATAATTCTCCTATTATGCTTTGGTCATCCAGGTGCAATTATTTCTCTAACACACACACTATATCCATATGACGGTGGGGCCCATAACACCGCATATACATTCACTTACTCATTTGTTCCCTGGATTTCCTCCGACATGAACCTAGGAGAAAAACGATTCGCTGGAAGGAGACGGGATACCTCTTTTATCATGACATAATATTTCTCATTTGCTTTTAAGGTATTCCGCTCATTGGTCGATGGACCAACTAGTAGGAATCAGTTGATGGTGATTAAGACCAGCTCAATCACAATAAACTCTTTAACATTTCATTTTTAATCATTGGGCTAAAAGAATCACTGAGTCATTTGTTTAAAGAATAATAAAGTTTATATAAAGTTTTGAATGCAGGAAATGAGATTAGCTTATTATTCAGATCATTACATTTATTATCAATATAAGAATAGTTTGAAATTGCAATGCATATTTATTAGACGGAAAAATAGGGTTACCATGATACGAACTCTAAAGATCAACCTATCTATCTATCTGGGAAAATCTAATAGTTCTAAAATAAAATCTATCAGGAAAAAGCTCTCCTAAAGCAGCATCTTAATACTCAACTGGAAAAGAGAAATAACAGCAGCAGCATCAGCTCGTCAGCATCAGCAACCGCAACTTCACTCATCTACAGCATCTAACTTCTCCAGCATCTCCCGCAGCATTCCCGCAGCATTCTAACCCCTCCCACCAAGAGTAGGTCTTCATATACCCTAATTCTAGCTTACAGCATAAAATGTTTCTTCTTCATGGCGTGATTCATTCTCATTGGTCAAAACTTCAGGTCCATATACATTTTAATCAAACTTCCTGGTCTCAACCAGTTCCGTGTGGAATGTCCATGCAAGCATCGTTTCCCACAGTTCATGCAATTGCTCATCTGTTTCGATCAGTCCAAATTGTATCTTTTTCTGTTACATTTTGTGTAAAACAGTTCCGTCTATTGATTCAGTCGGACTTCTCACGCTTCTTGCTGATCATCTTGGCACACATCTGCTCAGAAGGGTCACAACAGCCTTGACCATACTTTCATCTTAGCCTCTCGGCATCAGCATGTGATCATCCCTTTTCCACAGCCTCTCTCCTCTATCACATGGTCTCCCGCTCATGCGTACTCTAGCAACTCGCGGCCATTTTATATTGCTGCTCGACAGGCCTAAGCGCACTATTTTCAAAGATAAACAAAATATTGTTAAAACAAAGAAATATAAACCCTTTCGTTTCCCTCCCGTCTTTCTACGTACCCCAATTAGGTATTACCTAGCAGAAGCAACATATAAAGCTGTCCCTTACTTACCATCGCTTTATTTTGCAACCACACGTTTTATTTAAAAGCACAAATCATGCATTTATTATTTAATTAGTACACAAATATTATGTTATGTTAGACACGTAAACAATTATAAGTCAATTATTTTGCACACAGAATAGCGTGTTACCTTTATCCCTTAACATGTAACATACATTGTTGGTTATTTACTTGAACGAACATGTTTATTAATTATTTTACGAAAATATTAGGAGGTTAAAATTTTTCATTTACCCTGCTCCATCAACTCCCCCTTTGGTGATTTTTAATATCACCACAAAAACCCAAGTTATACAATTTTCTCAGACAGCATATATCTTTTATCCGTTTGATCTACTTCATCCATTTCAATCACACTCTCTTCATCTGGCAATGATGTTGAAGGATTCACATTCATACATCTGTCAATGGTCACATTATCTGCACTCAAAATTACCTTTTCATACCTAGTCAGCCGACTATGTGTCATGTATTGGGTTTTCGTTCTTGTCAAAAGAATTTCCACAGAATGGGGAACATACACTCTCAATGGATACCCCATCACTATGCCTTCACTCTGTTCCAGACTCACACAAGTAGCAGCAACTGCTTTCAAACATCCAGGCAATGCTTTCGCTACAGGATCTAAAACAGCTGAAAAATATGCAATTGGTCTTTTCATAGTTCCATGTCTCTGTACCAAAACTGAAAATGCACATCCATCTCTTTCACTGCAGTACAGCTCAAAATCTTTCTCATAGTCAGGCATTCCCAATGCTGGAGCCTCACATCATTTCTTTTTCAGCTCTCTGAATGCTTTCATTTCTTCATCATTCATTTCAAAAGGATCTTTAACATCCTTCTTTGTCAGTTTCTGCAATGGTTTAGCAATCAGTGAAAAACCGCTTATCCATTGTCGACAATATCCAACCATTCCCAAAAACATTCTTACCTCTCTTTGTGTCATTGGAGCTCTCATTCCTTGAATCATTTTTATTCTTTCAGTCATTACCTTTCGCACTCCTTTCTCAATTTTATGCCCTAAATACTGGACTTCTTGTTGACAAAACTGCAATTTTGAAAGGGACACTTTATGTCCTCTTTTTGCTAAATGATTCAGCAAAGCAATTGTATCATTGACACATGCTTCTTTCATTTTTGATGCCACCAGTAGGTCATCAATATACTGAACCATTACTGACTTTTCTGGCATTCTTAGATCTTCCAATGATTTCTTTAGGATCTGATTAAAGATTGAGGGACTTTCTGTGTACCCTTGAGGAATTCGGCACCATGCCAAAATACGCTCTCCAAACCTAAACGCAAATAATGGCTGGCTATCTGGATGCAATGGAATAGAGAAAAATGCATGACATAAATCAATTACTGTGTACCATTCTGCTTCACGTGGAATCTGGTATAGAATCACAGCAGGGTTCGGTACTATTGGGCAACAAGGCACAACAATTTTGTTTACCTTCCTCAAATCCTGTACAATTCTATATGTTCCGTTTGGCTTTTTCAGTCCCATTATTGGCGAATTACATGGACTGCTCATGATTTCTTTTAGAATCCCTTGTTCAATCATTTTATTTATTACTGGCGTTATTCCTTCAATTATTTCTGGAGTCAATTTATACTGGGGCATATTTGGGTAACTCGTTCCCTCTTTCACTGTTATTTTAACGGGATCTACTCCTTTCATTAATCCTACATCTTCTCCTGTAAAGTCCCACACTTCTTCTTTCACTGTCCTTTTCAATTCAATTGGGATTTTCTCTGCATCAAATACAGGAAACAAACCATTTACTTCTGGTTCTAAATTCACCATTGTCATTTTATACAGCACATCCTCATCTGGAGTCTGAAATGCAATTCCGTCTGGGGTACAATAAATAGTGCAGTTCATCTTGCACAATAAATCGCATCCTAAAAGGTTCACGGGACTACAATCACATACCACAAATCGGTGCATTTCACTAAATGGACCAATTCTTACCTTTACTAATTTAGTAAGAGGCGTTTTAATTTGCTGATTGGAAACTCCAACTACTTGGATATGTTCACCTGAGAGAGGAAGGTTTGGAATTTCCACTGACCTAACAGTAGAACGGGTCGCTCCAGTGTCAACAAGGAATGTTACATTTGCACCATTCACTTCTCCATCCACAAATGGACCAGACTGATCTACCTCTAGAGTTGCGCCAAGCACGCACTCTTCCCCTCTCCTAGGCACCGTCAGGAACTTTCTTCCGTGTCATCCTCATCCTGTTGTAACCAATATTGAGAAATTGCAGCTGCACGCGGCAACTGTGTTACCTGTTCTCCTCCGTAGAATCCTGTTTCTGCACTGTATTTCTGTTGGTTAATACTCTTGGGAAGTGGTGGTTGTGGCACCTGACCTTGTTGAGTAACTACCTCACTCTGCACCTGTGAATTTAATGATTGATTTTCCACATTAGGTTTTGGAGGAAATTTACACTTGTTTCTCCAATGTCCTAGCTTTCCGCAGTTGTGGCATGGCCACTTTTTCTTTGCCTCATCTTTGCTCATTTGTCCTTTTCCTTTACCTATATTAGGTCGGGATTTAACCTGTCCTGTTTCATTACCAGTATTACTCAATTGAGCTTCCTGCTTCTCTGCAACTTTTACCTGTGCTCACATGGCCTTTTCTTTCAATTTACGCTGTCTACTCTCAATTTCATCACTGCAATACTTAGCATATCTCAAAACCTCGTCCACTGTGCTATTCTGCCAACCAATTAAGTGCTGCTTAATCATTTCACTTATCTCTGGTTTTAATCCATACACAAACCTAAATACAAAATGACTCATATCCTTCTCATTCAGTGTCTCATAACCACTATACTGTTTGAAGACCAACAACAATCTCTCATAGTAGGCGTGCACTGACTCTTTGCTTTCCTGCGTTGTTCTGTCTATTTTTACCCAATCTGTTTCTTTTGGTGGAATTTTATTCTTCAAAAGGTAACGACTTGGTCGTACTTCCTCATCACTTCTGGACCTGGCGCTCCTGTTTTAGCATCCCTTGGATATTCTACAGTTGGCCAATCAATGGTAATCTTACATTCTGTCCACAAATCAGCTGGCACTACTATATCAAACAATCCATCCAGATCTATCCACAGCACTTTTGACACCTTAACAAATCTTTCCACTTGTCTGTACCATTCTACTGGTTTCTCTCTAAATTTTGGGAAGTCATTTGTAAATGACAGTATATCCTGTCTGGTCCATGGAACATGCACATAACTACCTCCTGGAGTTTCTCTCATCGGGTACTCCCTAACAACTGGTTCCCTATCTGTCACTGCAAAAGCCAAAGATGCTTTATCTGTTGTTTTCTCATTTCTCTTTGACCTTCTATTTCTCCATCTATCCACATCACCCCATTTTCTCAATAAAACAATCAGCTCTTTTATTTGGGTCAGTCTTCCTGATGTGTTCAAATTCTCTATGTCTTTCTCACAAAAATCTACTCTGTATGGTTTCTGCAACGTTCTCACTTTCACAAATTCCACTCCTTGTTCATTTGCTGTCTCTTCCAATTTGTCATGTAAATTTCTAGCTCTCCAAGTAAGACTCTTGCACAAAAACATAATCTCATCATCCTGATAATTTTTTAGTTTTTCTGTTCCAATTGTTCCCAAAATCAATTCTTCCATGTCTATTTTCAACCTAATTACATCTAATGGTTTTTCTTTCGGTTCTTTTGCTTTTAGCGCTTTCATCCATTTGTTTAACTCTTCTGGAGTCGGACCTACAGGCGTACTATTTAATTCTATCCAATTGCTGCTTTTTTCTGGTGTTCCTGATGCGGACTCTGTCACCATAGGCATTCTCCTAATCTCATTTTCATTTATCGTCAAATTTGTAGGTGGGCTTGGTCTACACGTACTAGCCAAATTGTGTGCACCTTCATTATTCAGTTCCATCCCTTCTCTTTTTCTTTGCAAATGTGAATTCATGGGAATCACTAAGGAATGTTCATTAATTTTCTGATTCTCAAAAATTGGCATTACTGGACCTATCGTTACTGGTACAGTTACAGCTTCCATATTCTTTGTCAATTCTCTTATTTTCTCAGTCAATTCTTTTGTCGTTTTTGCTAATTCAGTTGCATTGTCACTTTCTATCTCTTCATTTTGTGAAGTTTTAAATGTTTCTTGTGACCTATTTGTTTCATTTCTTCGTTCGGGTTTTTATTCCTCCCAGTTTCCATTGGCGGTGCATTAGGTGTCACCACCGCAGAAGTCTGTTGGTATGGAGGTGGGTTTCTGTTTAAAATATCTTCCAGCAATTCGTCATCTGTTTCACTACCACCATACACATACTTTTCTACCACTACATGTTTCTTTTTCTCTTAACACTTTCTCTTTGCTTCTTCCTCAACTGTAAAAGCTGGAAACAAACCTCCTGTCATGTTAGCATATCTCCAACGCTTTACTCTGTCCTCATGATTTACTCCCCACAACCTTCCAGGCAAAAACTCATGATTCTTTAATCCTCTGAATCTCTCTCGCTCATACATCTCATCTTCCCATTCCGTTAAAGCTTCAAACTGTGTCGGTCTAGGTCTAGGTTCTAACATTACCATCTTTTCTCTCAAGTTCCGTAGTACAGTTACATTAAATGAACCATTCTCAGGGAAAGCCAATGATCCATCATTCTTGGTGTATTTTGTCCAATTTTCTAACCATATGCATGTATGATATCCATATTTCAGCATCATGTGTGAAGCTGGTGATTTCGGCGGAGGAATTATTTGTCCCTCTCTAGTCACTACCTTTTTGTCTTTCTTAAAGAAGTTCTTAACTTTCGACATCCATGACGTTTTCTCTTTACCATACTCATAGCACGACATGATTCACAACCTTTTTCTCCTTAAACGATCCGCAATTCAACACTGTTCCCTATGCGTTATTTTAACCAATACTAGCGCGACTCACACTAACACTCCAATCACAAACTTTCACGTCACTAGGCTATTCAACCAATCCTTGTGCGACTCACACCAAAGCTCCAATCAGAGCGATGTCTGTCTACGGCGCACTGTCCAATTCCAGCGCGGCTTTTGTCTATGTCAGTATGGCACTGTCCAATCCCAGCGCGACTCTTGTCTACGTCACTTCTGCTCTTGACCCCTCCTTTACAAAATTTATCGGCAATTTCTTTTTCAACAATTTTTGTTAGTTACAACATTTTAACCACATTTCCATTGTCTGATTCGCTAAACCGAAACGATAGCTTTGACCATTTACACAAGAATTCTGTATTTTCCAGTAGGCAGCGCTTACCTCTACCCTACCACAGAATTTTCAGTTTCGCCGATAAAGTAGCACTTCCCTCTACCTTACCCTTCTTTCAAGCAATCAGTAAACCCGTTTCTTTGGGGATAAAACACATGTGGAGACTATACTGCTCCTGAGAATTAAGGCCAGAGTTTCACAAGAAAACCGATCACTATTTCACTTACACACCTTTTACACGCAAAATGTCCCTATTATAACACAACCTGTGTTATTTCCAGAAAATGAACTCAGACAGTGTACAATTCCATGTGACTTCTCTTGCCACACGTGTTCCACTTCCTACTTCCCGGAAGCGTGAAAACTTACATATAACATAACGCAACTCAACAAAAAGTGTTAGACATGAACTTATCAATAATCAATAATCAATAATCACCAAACTAATCTATAGTAACCATAACTCTGCTACCAAGAAATCTGATCCAGCACTAACAATAAAAATAATTCTCCTATTATGCTTTGGTCATCCAGGTGCAATTATTTCTCTAACACACACACTATATCCATATGACGGTGGGGCCCATAACACCACATATACATTCACTTACTCATTTGTTCCCTGGATTTCCTCCGACATGAACCTAGGAGAAAAACGATTCGCTGGAAGGAGACGGGATACCTCTTTTATCATGACATAATATTTCTCATTTGCTTTTAAGGTATTCCGCTCATTGGTCGATGGACCAACTAGTAGGAATCAGTTGATGGTGATTAAGACCAGCTCAATCACAATAAACTCTTTAACATTTCATTTTTAATCATTGGGCTAAAAGAATCACTGAGTCATTTGTTTAAAGAATAATAAAGTTTATATAAAGTTTTGAATGCAGGAAATGAGATTAGCTTATTATTCAGATCATTACACTTATTATCAATATAAGAATAATTTGAAATTGCAATGCATATTTATTAGACGGAAAAATAGGGTTACCATGATACGAACTCTAAAGATCAACCTATCTATCTATCTGGGAAAATCTAATAGTTCTAAAATAAAATCTATCAGGAAAAAGCTCTCCTAAAGCAGCATCTTAATACTCAACTGGAAAAGAGAAATAACAGCAGCAGCATCAGCTCGTCAGCATCAGCAACCGCAACTTCACTCATCTACAGCATCTAACTTCTCCAGCATCTCCCGCAGCATTCCCGCAGCATTCTAACCCCTCCCACCAAGAGTAGGTCTTCTTATACCCTAATTCTAGCTTACAGCATAAAATGTTTCTTCTTCATGGCGTGATTCATTCTCATTGGTCAAAACTTCAGGTCCATATACATTTTAATCAAACTTCCTTGTCTTAACCAGTTCCGTGTGGAATGTCCATGCAAGCATCGTTTCCCACAGTTCATGCAATTGCTCATCCGTTTCGATCAGTCCAAATTGTATCTTTTTCTGTTACATTTTGTGTAAAACAGTTCCGTCTATTGATTCAGTCGGACTTCTCACGCTTCTTGCTGATCATCTTGGCACACATCTGCTCAGAAGGGTCACAACAGCCTTGACCATACTTTCATCTTAGCCTCTCGGCATCAGCACGTGATCATCCCTTTTCCACAGCCTCTCTCCTCTATCACATGGTCTCCCGCTCATGCGTACTCTAGCAACTCGCGGCCATTTTATATTGCTGCTCGACAGGCCTAAGCGCACTATTTTCAAAGATAAACAAAATATTGTTAAAACAAAGAAATATAAACCCTTTCGTTTCCCTCCCGTCTTTCTACGTACCCCAATTAGGTATTACCTAGCAGAAGCAACATATAAAGCTGTCCCTTACTTACCATCGCTTTATTTTGCAACCACACGTTTTATTTAAAAGCACAAATCATGCATTTATTATTTAATTAGTACGCAAATATTATGTTATGTTAGACACGTAAACAATTATAAGTCAATTAATTTGCACACAGAATAGCGTGTTACCTTTATCCCTTAACATGTAACATACATTGTTGGTTATTTACTTGAACGAACATGTTTATTAATTATTTTACGAAAATATTAGGAGGTTAAAATTTTTCATTTACCCTGCTCCATCACAGGTTAGTCCTCTCGGCCTCGTCTCCAGGCCCCTTGATGAAGGCTGAGGGGGCTGAGGCACAATCCTGCCACTGAGTGTTAAATTAAAAACACAACACTCTGTGGGTGCATATCTGTTTGTACAAGTGAGGGACATAGTTCAACTACGATCTCCTCGCACAGACACAATCCATTTTATGCTTCAGGCAGCACAGTATATCTGCTAAAAGGTGGATGTCAGGGCGCACATTAGTCCATGCCTGCGGCCAATGAGAAGCCACACAGAGCAGCAGGGGCAGGTTCCCCAGCACTGTCCCAGATTCTTATAGGGCTGTGGATCCAGTCCTATCAAGAAACTGAGACAGGGATTGAGGTGGATCTGCCCTGTCTGGATCCTCGTTGGGAATCATGGCTTGCTGGTTCCAACATCCACAACCAGATTCCTGCTCTGCTGCTGCTACGGAGCCTCTCAATTGATCAGAAAAGGAAGCAAGGTAAGTAAAAAAAAATGCTGTTTCTCTGTGTGCATGTTTGTATGTGTTTGAGAGGGTGTTTGTCAGTGATTGAGAATGAATGAGATTAAGTGAAAGTGTGTGTGAGTGTGTTTGAGAATATGTATGAATACGTGAGTGTGAAGGAGTGACTTCAAGAGTGTGAGTGTGTTAGAAGGAGTGAGTAATTCGAGATTTTGAGAGGGAGTGGAAGTGAGTCAGTGGTGTAGAGCTATCGATGCAGCAGGTACATTTGCACCAGAGCCTAGAGTCAGTGAGTGTGTAAGTGTGTTTATACGTGATAGTGAGAAGCAGTGAGTATGTGCACTTTTTTGTGTGAGTAACAGTGAGTGGGAGTGAGTATGAGTGAGAATGAGTGAATGAGAGAGCGTAAGTTAGAGTGAATGGGGGAAGAGATTGACTGTGAGAGAGAATGAGTATGAGTGAGTAAGAGTGTGTTTGTTTGCATGTTTTATGATTGTGAGTCTGCCGCTGGCCATGGTATACACAATATAATTCTGGGCTTATGGCGGCACCCAAGGTAACATGCTGCTGTTGGCATATTAGAAATAACTCTTGGCATAAAGAAGTGCACCCATGACAAAATGCAAGCCCTGAAATAGTAGAAGTATTACTTCATATAGCAGCCCCTAAAAAGGGTCCCTGTATGGCAAAATGATGGTGCTGGCATAATGGAGGTAATTCTTTGCCTCAGAGAGGACAGCTGTGGCATATCCGGACTGAGGGGGCTGGTTGGGAAAAGCAAAGCATCATAAAATGCTGGTTCCGAAATACCTGAGGTAGTTTTTGACACACAGGCCACCCATGGCATATGGGCAATATCAATGGTGAAATGATGTAGTGGGTTATAGTATGCAAGTCTTGTCATAAGGGGGTAACCATAATAAAATGCTGGTATTTGCACAATAACAGTAATTCTTAACATATGGGAAGCTCTCAAGGCAAATTTTGAAACCATGCGGTGAACTCATGGCAGGTGTTATGCCCTACCACTTTCAAAGTTCACCAGCACTGCAACAGAGCCCATCACCTTGTGTGCCACGATTGCATTTAAGGAATCGCAAATTGCGATTCCTTAAATGCAATTGCAATTTGGGAAATCGCAAAAAATAGCGATTACCGAAATTGCGCATCCCAAAGACTTTCATGCATCGCAAAAGGCCATTTTGCAATCGCAAACGGCCGCTTTTTGCGAATCGCACCGTTTGTGATCGCAAAATCCCTTGATGCATTTCCGAAAATTAAACTGGTCAGTAATTTGCAAAAATTCACTAAAGTGCATTTTTCAAAGTTTCATGTTACACACACACATGCCCTTGGGGCATGTGTGTGCGCAACATGGGTGCACATCACAATTTGACACCCTTGCACCCTTGAAATTGCATGCGCAAATTGTGCATGCAATTTCCCATTCTTTCCTATGGGCCTGTAGGCCCATAGGAATGAATGGGAAGCCATTCCTTAATTGCGACTCGCAATTTGCGAGTCGCAATTAAGAAATGTTTAGGAATCGCTATTTTTATAGCGATTCCTACATGCATAGCCTTTTGCGAGTCCTTAATTGCGATTCCTTAATAATCGCAATTAAGGACTCGCAAAAGCATATCTTGATGCATGTGCCCCTTAGATTTTGAAACTGCCCCCTATTTACAAGTGTGGCGTAAATATGGGGCTGCGCCAAAATTAAGACCAGAAAAACCTGGTCTTAGCATGGCGAAACGGGGAGAAATGCTTTATTTCTCCTCTTTTTTGCTGTTTCTATGTGTGCTGCACACATAGAAACAGCAAAACAGCATGCATGATTGTTTATGTGCAGTAAGGTTTCCCCTTTCACACATAAACAATCATTTTAAAATGGCGAGTTGCAACTTCTATGTGTGCTGCACAAAGCAGCACACATAGAAGTTACAAATTGCCATTTAAGATTGTTTATGTGCAGGAAGGAAGACCTTCCTGCACATAAACAATCATTCCCACAACGCAGGGCCTCTTGCACTATGGTGCAAGGGTGTCTGCGTTGGCGCTAGGCAGCTGTAATTAGCGCCAGTGCATGGAGAAACACAGGGCTGGACCATATTGTTATAAATACTGTGCAGCCTGCGTTTCCAAAGTGGCAGAGCGCGGCACTAAGCAAAGAAGGCTAACGTTGCGCTCCGTCAATTTCCTTGTAAATATACCCCCTGGTTCTCCTGCTGAATGCACTTTAAAGTATGTTCTGCAATGTATATGCAACAATTTTTTGTGAGGGGAGGAAAAGGCTTTGCATGAGCATCACCTCTCTTTCCCATCCTGCTCCAGTAAATGAGCAATGTCTACCTAACGCAGGGATGGGTGAACGGGCAGCAAGGAAATTATTGAAGCTGTGTGTAATATATTAGTGTGAAGCTGCTCTACGGTATCTGTTCAGTCCGCATTAACTGTGACTGAACCTGTGTGTGCTGCACTGAGTGTGACGCTAATCTAAGGTATCTGCTCAGTCCGCGTTAATTGTGACTGAAGCTGTGTGTGCCGCACTGAGTGTGATGCTACTCTACGGTATCTGCTAAGTCCGCATTAACTGTGACTGAAGCTGTTTGTGCTGCACTGAGTGTGATGTTAACCTACAGTATCGTCTCAGTCCGCATTAACTTTGACTGAAGCTGTGTGTGCTGCACTGAGTATGACTTTAATCTACGGTATCTGCTAAGTCTGCATTAACTGTGACTGAATCTGTGTGTGCTGCACTGAGTGTGACGCAACTCTACAATATCTGCTCAGTCCGCTTTAACTGTGACCGAAGCTGTTTGTGCTGCACTGAGTATGACTCTAATCTAAGGTATCTGCTCAGTCCGCATTAATTGTGACTGAAGCTGTTTGCACTGCAGTGAGTGTGATGCTAATCTACGGTATCTGCTCAGTCTGCATTAACTGTGACCGAAGCTGTTTGTGCTGCACTGAGTATGACTCTAATCTACAGTATCTGCTCAGTCCGCATTAACTGTGACCGAAGCTGTTTGTGCTGCACTGAGTATGATTCTAATCTAAGGTATCTGCTCAGTCCGCATGTTAGAACTGGGGGTCTCTAGTTGGCAGAGGTAGGTACCTTTGTCCAAATAGGGACCCTTGCTTCTAGTCAGGGTAAGGGGGATACACTACTAAAATAACCCCTACTCACCCCCTTGGTAGCTTGGCACGAGCAGGCAGGCTTATCTCAGAGGCAGTGTGTAAAGCATTTGTGAACACATACAGTAATACAGTGACAACACTACAGATGGACACCACACAGGTTGTATTATAAAAATAAGTATATTTATATAGACTTATCACAAGACCCAAAACGACAAAAATCCACAATACACTATGAAAAATACGACTGTCAATGGTAGAAGATAGTTCAGTTCAATAAAGATGGTAAATGCGACACTCAATGTTCAATGTACCTTTGGATGCGTAACGCGATACAAACAAAAGAGTTGCAGGGAAGGTGATGCGTCGGTTCCTTACACGCAAGAACGGTGATGCGTCGGTTCGTTGCTCCGGGGGAGGTGATGCGTCGGTTCCCTACTGCTGCGTAGGGGACGGTGATGCGTCGGTTCCTTACCGGAGAGAAGGTGATGCGTCAGTTCTTCACCGCGTGGGGAGGTGATGCGTCGGTTTCTTACTGCACTTCTGTGGCGATGCGACCCGCAGCGCCGCGATGACGACCCGGTGCAATGAAACAAAATGGTGTCCTCCTCTCGATGCGACACTCAGGGGGGCGATGAGTGCATGCCCGACGGCCATGCGGCGACTTGGTGAATCTTCTGAGCCGCGACAGGCCCTGCGACACACTTCTCCGATGATGCAACGGCGTCTGATGCGACGGCGACACTCTTCTCCGGTGATGCGAGGCGCTTCGGCGATGCGATGGCGACAGCGGCAGCGGCGGCACGCTTTCTCGGCGATGCGACGACAGCGCCTGCGGCGGCGACACGCTTCTCCCTCTTGAGTCGCGCTTCCAGCTCCCAGCGACACGCAGTCTCTCAGAAGGCCCAACACCACAGCAGGCACTTCAAATTCCCAGCAAGGGAATTCAGGGGAGCTGGTTGGTGAAGTCTTGTGTCCCTGAGTCTTCAGCAGGAGGCAAGCTCAATCTTCAAGCCCTTGGAGATGTTCTGCAAGATGATGAAAGTAGCACAAAGTCCTTTCTCCTTTCTTTGGCAATCAGGCAACCACTGCAGGCAAATCCCTCAAACAGCACACAGCATAGGGATAGTCTCCTCCTTCAGCTTCTCTGGTTCCTCTCCTCAGCAAAGGTTTGTCTTCTTTGTTCCAGAAGTGATCTAAAGTCTTGGGGTCAGGGCCCCAGTATTTATACCCATAAATCCTTTGTCCTCTGGAGGCAGAGGGTCCTGAACCTAGTCCAAACCAGTTCTGGGTGCATTCTGCCAGTGCACACCTTCTCTCGTTGTCAGTGTGGGCCAGGGTCATCAGACACACCACAGGTGGTGGAGCCAGCATTGTGGAAGGCAGGCACAGCCCTATTCAGACCCAGGTGCCACTCCTCCCACCACTCTACATGTAGATAGGTCTATTCAGCCCTGTGCTGACTCACCCTGTCTCCTGGAGTCCCCCAGCCCCTGTCACTCACAAACCCAGACATACAATACACAAGCTAGCAGAGGCAGGCTGGAAGGTTAGGCAAGAAAATACCTACTTTCTAAAAGTGGTATTTTCAAACACAGAATGTTAAATCCAACTTCACTAAAAGATGTATTTTATCATTCTGAGTTCAGGCATACTAAATTCGTTTTCCTACCATGTTCCCTGGGTCAGTTAGGGTTATAAGATGTTATAATCAAACTGCCCATTCTGGCCTATGGGGACAGGTAGCCTTGCAATAGTGAAAACCGAAATTGGCTGTAATTCACTATCAGGACATGCCACACACACCAGGGCATGTCCTACCTTACACATACAATGCACCCTGCCCTAGGGCCTACCTTAGGGGTGACTAATATGCAGGAAAGGGAAGGTTTGGGGACTGGTAAGTGGGTGCACTTACCAAGTCGACATGGCAATACCAGACTGCACACAGGCTCTGCAATGGCAGGCCTGAGACACACTTTTCAAGCTGCTCCTGTGGGTGGCACAACCAGTGCTGCAAGCCCACCAGCAGCATTTGACTCACAGGCCCTGAGCACAAACAGTGCACTGTACTAGGGTCTGACAGTGAATCAAATAGGCCAAACATGGAGTCACTAATCCATACATCAATTTATAACAGAGAGCATATGCACTTTAGCACTGATCAGCAGTGGTAAAGTGCCCAGAGTCATAATGTAGTGTAGTTCCTATTTCCCTAATAGGCTCTGCGCATTGGAATAATATACCCTATAGATTTGACATAGGACTGAGGTCAGTATGTCCCTATCGAGTATATTAAACTTAATTACTTTGTGCCAGATAACTCAGAGGCCACTAGAAACTCCTTGTGAACAAGATGGGAGTAGTTTCTGGCAACCGCATAAACATGACAACTTTGTTTCCCTTTAGAATCGGAACGCTCTCAGAATCGTGGAAACAATAGATTACAGTTTCACTCAGCTAATCGTGCATGCTTAGTTTCTTCAGAGTTACACGGAAAGAAAAGGATTTATTGAACAGTCTTGTTTCTCGTGTAAGAGATATGAGCTGTTATGATCATAAGACAGTATGCAAGATATATAATGTACAGCGTAAGCAGTAGAAAGAAATAATACTGCGCTAGCATTATCTTTTAGCTATGACACATATATTCATATACATAAATAACATAAGCTAAAAATGCGAGTACTCATAAGATGCTTCTCTAAGCTAGTTCTACCCCAGTGTACCTAACCTAACCGAAGTGTAGTGCAAGGTAAGAAGTAGGTGAAGTATTCTATAGTATGGTATACTAAGAGTATGGTATGCCAAGAGTCCCTCTAGGTTCTAGTCAGCTCCATACCTTGAGAATGAGAGAGGTGGGAATCTCTTTCCGGATCTCCAACTCTAACACCCCGCGAAGGGAGTCAGAACACTGGACCTGGATTCTCTGAGAGCAGGGATGACAGCGTCTCTTCTCAGTGCGTCAGGCCGGGACACGGGCTCCTCTAAAATCGTGGTCTCCACCTAACTTGCTTGGGCAAGGGAAGGTATATTTATACCTGGTAGGTGCTTTGGAATGTTAGCATTGACGTGAAGTCGGACAGAGGAAGACGTCAGGAATGAACCCTTAAGGAATTGCGGTTCATGCATAATAAATGAGTTCTTGGAGAAATCAATAATCCTGTGCTAGGGAAACTCCCAAGAGCTTAAGGGTCTGGTTTCTAAGAACTCGTTGTGACGTTAGGGTGGACGGATGTCGGTGACCATGCCTGTATTTGGAGTGCATGGCTAATGCCTAAATAAGGACTGGGATTTTATGCCTATATAAGGGCAATGCGAATTGTGCCTATATAAGGACATGTTTCAGGAAAGCCTATATACGGACACCTAAAGCGGAATACAACACCCACTCCACTTTCGAATGAACGATAATACTAAATGCTAAACATGAAATGCTAAACATTAAACTGAGTACCACATGTTGCTAAAAACATTTCTAAAAGCATATTAAAAGAAGTCTTTAAAAGAAACTGTTGCTAAAACATGTAATGCAATAGGTACTGTACATTTTAAAGCATTTTTTCATTCTAAGCATATATTAAAAATAAAATGCAACATGAATGAATAAACAGAAATATATACATACGACGAAATGGTTGACATGTTTTCAAAAACCAAAGCCATTCCATATCATGAAATTTTGGCGAATAAGGTGACAATGTGTCCCTGGAAGTATTCAAAGAAGTCTGTTTTATATGAATAGTTCTACTGTAAGCAGATTGAGTTGCCATGTATTTTCAAAAAATAGAGAAAAAGAAAAAGTTCAATTTTTAGGAAGAGTTCCAAGTTTTGTTCTGTTTTGAAAATATGGAGGCCAAATTTCATTGCGTCCCTGGTACACTGAGAGCCGAATCAAAGTCAGTGTATGGGTCTGGTGTAAACATGAAATCATCTATTTCTATAGACAAAATATCGTCTACCGATGTTGGTGACATTTGGAACACCTCGTTCAGAAGGTTAACTGCATAGAGATGAGAAGCATCGCCTTCAGCATAGGATGCCGCAGCAATGTTCGCGTCCATTGTTACCTGTGTGCTTGTTGATCCATCTCGTACCTCAGCAGCAGCAGGAAGCGTCTGTGAGATCTCAAGGAATGCCGTCATCAGGATTGGTAGCCTCTGGGGACAACACAGAGAATGGGCCGTTATCGGGTCCAGCAGAGTATCGATATCCGTTGGCATGACTGATGGGAGTGTTAGACAGGTGTCTAGCACGCATTCTTCACCGCAAAGCAGGCAGCGTAGAACAGGTAAGATGCAATCTTGCCAGATTGGTCTGAATGACAGAAACCATGTTGTATTAAGTTCCCGTAGACAAGGTATGCCCAAAAGTTGCACTATGCGCTCACGGCACTTCCGTTCTAGGAGAGCTTTCTCCACATCGCTCGGAGTGATGCCGGTGAATAGGCTTGCCATAGCGTAGTAGTAGGAATAGAAACAGGATTCCTGCAACAAGTGCTAGAATTAATGGCACACCACCAAACACCGAATGTGCAAAGTTCGGGATGATTCCGAGGACTGCCTGGAAGGGTGCTAACAGCCCTGAACAGATGGTCTTAAATACATGTACAATTCCGCTCGTATCAGACATGTTTAAGATACGTCCCATCATTTCTATGAAATGTATAGGGCAGTTTGTACGAATTAAAGCCTGTATCTCAGCCGAAGTCCTTGCAATTTGTAAATCATAGGTTTCTTTGGCCGAGGTCAAAGGCACGGTCTGTTGTAAAAGAATGGCTTTCATCCTGCTTAAAGTATCAAAACGTATAAAAGAAACATTCAATTAAGGCCATAGAGGCGACTCCCTGACTGTCTCTGTTTGGGGGAACAATACTTGCATACAACAAGTAACCCTGGAGCTGACCGTTACCAGATATGGGATGCCTGGCAACATGCCACAGCAACTCTGATCATTCAACATGAGGTAACTCCCATTAGAAAGTTGTCCAAACGTTGGATCAATCACAGCAGCTGGTGTACCCTGCAGGTGGCAACACAAGTTTGCCACAGAACCATTACAAGCCCCGTGTAAAGAAATGTCCTGACATATGAGAGAACCGCTTAATGCCTTTTCATAGTGTGTACCGCTTAGAAACACTTCACGATCCCCACTCCAACATCTGTATTCGTAAGGTAAATCCCAGGATGTCTTAATGTATTCTTTACACAACCTTTCATATTTGCCTGCTTGCATTTGTTTGAGGCAATACTGAAAATGAAAAGTAGTGACAGGCAGAGTTATTTTGCCATGAATAAGCCATTCTGTAGCTGGTTTTTCTGCTACCGTAAATGGTAATTTTTCCAGTTTTTCAATGCTCAGCACTGTATACTTTGCTCCCCTTTGTGCCAGTTCGATCTGTTTATCTGTTAGATTGTATTCCGAAAAAGAGACGACGTGTTGATAAAACGCCAAGGCACATAGCCCGCACGCAAAGATTGCAGCGTCCAGCTTAATAACATAATAGAACGTAACTGAGATTGGCCTTGTTGTAACATGGCTAAATCTTGTTCCAGTATGTCAATAGCAGAGGATACAATGTTGTCCAATGAATAAATTCTGGATGACAAAGTTGTTAACCCATTGTCGACCACAGTGAGAGATTTCTCTAAGTTAATACGATCAAGTTCACGTATTCTTTCTGCGGCCTCTGCCTGTGAAACCTTCCATATCTCATTATAAGCAGCATAAATGCCGGCATATATGAAACGTTTTTGACGCGGTTTTCTTGGTCCTAGCAAGAATTCCCTACGGTCTGCGTCTTCTTTAAGTAAAGATAAGTGTTGTTTCACATCCTCGAGTGTAGATTTTTGTAACCAGTCAAGGCAAATTTTCCTACACTGTATGTTGTTACTACCCCTGGATGTTGTCATTGAACATATCGTGGGTCTGGCCTATTGATAGTAAAGCCCTGTATTCTATTCAGGAATCTTTCTTGACAGATGTTTGTGTCTGTGGGCCAGAATAACCATTTTTTCCAATCAGGATCTGTTCTGTTGGTTAGTAGTATTGTGTCTACTGTGACCGCTCCCTGTGTAGTGCTATTACTTGCAGGTGTTGGTACAGAAGGTGTATTCATGTCTTTTATCTTGGCTAAACCACGGCAAGGCGTTTGTTGCACATTGTCATTCAAAAACATTATTTGATGTGGGATGATACATGCTCTAAACAAAGCTTCAATCCCCTGCACTTGCCAATCTTTAGAACCCCAGACAGTTTTTGTGTCTATTGTGTCTTTCCAAAAGTCAAATCCTTGTCTAGACAGTTGGGTAATAAAGGCTGCAGAATAAATCTGTTTTGTATTAGTTAACATAATTTTCTGACCTGTTTTGTTTACATTCTTATAGAAAAATGTCTCTGGATCAGATATATTGTACCCTGAAAAATATGGAAACTTCTTTGCAAACGTTTTTGAATTACCTTTTGGTGGTGTAGGACAATGTTCCCATTGGTTAAACATAAACACATTTCTAGGTGTTGCAGATTTATGCAAGAAATGATGACCATAGTGGTTATAACAATAAAGCTGTTCATAGTCTGATGAACCCTCTAAGTATTCATTGTTAGAGAACGCAGCAGACCTTTCTAGATCAGACAACATATCATTTACAGTCTCAAAGTCCCAATCATCAGAATAGGTACTGGAGGTAATAAAATCACTTAATGAAATTTTAAATAAATGTGGAATGTTCAAAAGTTCAGTCGGGCCGAATATGTCGAAATCGGTTTTGTCCCACACTATACCATCCTGTATAGGAACGGCTGTGATGTTCACTGCTGACAAGTCTCTTGTTTCACGATGGGAAGATTTATGTGGTTTGAAAAGTAAGTTCACATTTTTACTTTCAGTGTCCATATGGATGTATCTGCCATTTATAAGCATGCTAAGAGTCATAACCAAAGCTAGCCAAAATAGAAAGAAAAATATTCTAGAAATAATCCATAGTTCAATCCATGGTGAAACCAGATAAGTCTCCTTCAGAAAATGAAAAAGGTCTTGTACTTGTGCTTGAAAGTTTTTGATGCTGGCGTCGTTTCAGGTTCACTCGGATCCTCAGAAAACGTATCAAAGTTAATGAAATAGCCAGAAACAGTTCGGTCAATTGTTGAAATTGCATCAGGATTCGTTGAAATCGCTGGAACCAGTTGATCACGTGTTACGTTGGTGTAGACAGGTGTATCTGGACGAACTGTTACTTGAGTTTCAAGAGGGATGAGTTCCATAGCATTGTTGCTTAGTCCTTCATCTGTTACTGCTGAATTCTCGATGGTTATGAGTCTTTCAGTCTGAACCTCTTGGATAGTAGCGAGAGGAGTGCGTCTGCTACTAGGTCGGAGTCCACGAGGCCTACAATTTAGTATTGGCCACATACTGTTGTTTGATGAGGTCGATTGACACAAATCTTTTCTCATTTTTTCCAGCAAGGGGCGGCAGAAGTACTGTTCTTGTTCCGTGGATGGCTAGGACAGGTACTGGTTGTCTGTAAGAAGGTCCAAATTCCTTCTTGTCCGCAATCTTCTCTCTGACTAGATCCCCAACTTTTGGGATCCAGACAGGCCTTGCTGGGACTGCCGGTGTTTCCCCAGTGGTGGTTGGCTTCAGGAACACGTTGCTTTGTTTCGATCTTAGTTCATTTAGATCCTGTAAAACAGCCAAACGATCTTTGATATCAAAGGGTTTATTTTCCAACACTGTGCCTTTACATTCGAGATCAGGAACCCACATTCTTGTCCCAAATAGGACCTCATATGGAGTGACCCCCCCTAGAGAACTTCTTGGCAAATTATTTAATGAGCGTTGGACCCCATAAAGATGTTTGACCCACCCATCACCCGAACCTAATACTCTAGCTGTTATAGACTGCTTTATGTCCCGGTTTTTCCTTTCCACAACAGAATTTCCCTCAGGATGAAACGGAGAGGAGTACCGCAATGCAACGCCCAAACTGGCCATGGCTTCCTTGTAAGCCCGAGAGCTAAACGCAGGGCCCTAGTCAGAATGTAGTGTGCCTATTGTGTATGTGCTGATAAAGACTCGCAAATCTTTTATAACAGTTCGAGCGTCAGCCGAGCGCTGAGGCCATATCCATAGGAACCTTGAGCACGAATCCACTGCGACCATTATATATTTATAGTTACCGTCCCTTTGCAAGGGACCGCAGTGTTCCAGGTAAACACAAGCTAATGGTTTGTGTGAAATCAACAGGGGTGTCTGCGCAGGACGTTTCACTGTGGAGACTTTCATCTGTTGGCATATTTCACATTCCAAAACATAGTTCTTGGTCTGTTTCCTAATGCCAGGCCACCAATATCTTTGTTTAAGTAAAGATACTGTTGCAGAAACACCTGCATGGGCAGAGGCTATCCCTTCATGTGCTGCTAGGATTAGTCCTAATCTACGTTCCATGTTTGGAATTACCCTATCCCCACTCCAGGGATTCGAGCAAAAGGAACGTTGTTCGCATCAATTACATAAGAGTACTTGAGTGGAAATTTCTTTGGTAAAGCTGCACCACTGCCTTTGCTTGAAGCATTGACAGCCAACAATATCTCACTGTCTATTCTCATTTTTGAACGAGTGATCGCAGCTACGGAAGCCGTCTGAACAGCCCCCTTTGCGGCTTCGTCAGCCAATGAATTCCCTGCAACGTGAACGCCATCACGTTGATGACTCAGCGTGTGTATCACGTGAGCTTTTGGTAGTTCGTTTCTCAACTGAACTACTTGTTCCCAAAGCATTTTATGCTTTATTGTGCCACCTTTTGCATCTTTGAACCCGTTTTCAAGCCAATTTTGTATATATTCATTATACGACTGTACACAGTAAAAAGAATCGCACACTATTAGTGTGGGGAATTCGCGATCTGTATTTTCAAGTGCCAGTTTGAATGCTTGTAGTTCAGCTCGCTGAGCTGTACAATCTCCTAGAGATTGAGTTTTAGTGACCATTGATCTGAAGTTACCATCTTGCATGCGACCTTTAACGATTGCGCACGCTGCACTGTAAGCTTGCTTACTCCCTGTAGCGGGTTGTGCTGATCCGTCAGTATAAATTATAAATTCGTACTGATCGAGAGGCAAAATTTCAGTGGGCAGAGTACATTCATGTTCATATTGCAGGAACGCTTGTGTTTTTAGATCAGGATCAAAAACATATTCAACATCTGTTGCAGCAAGAGAATTAACCCATTGTATCCATCTAGGATGTAAAGCTTTTGCATTTGGAATGCTCGCTTTTGTAACCGCCTCTAAGGCTGGTACTGGGGTTACGACAATAATGCGTTTTCCTTGAGCTAGAGCTCTTTCTTTTGCTACAGCGGTTTGAACTGCTGTCAGTATTTTTTCTGTTGAAGTGAAGCGCATTTCTGCTTGTGTATACAAATGTGATTTGTATGCTACTGGTACTTTTTCACCCTCATTAAATGTTAAATAGGTGAATCCGCATTGACCCGAAATTATTCGGATCACTAAATTGCGTGTATTTACGCGTGTTTGTAAGTGATTAGTTGCTAACATGTTAGCTTGGAGTGAACGCAGCATTTCTGTGTGTTCCTGTGTCCAATGTTTTGTTGAAAATTCAGGTTTTATTAATTCGTAGAGAGGTTTAACCCTTTCTGCGTAATTTAGAATGTAAGTTCTTCCAAAATTTAGGAAACCCAAGATAGATTGTAAATTTTTCAGCGTTTTTGGAGGTTGGAGTAGCGCGCACTTTTCTAAAAAGTTCGCTGCTAGGCTCTTGCCTTCACTTGAAAGCTCATATCCTAGGAAAAGGACATTGATATGGGCAATTCTGGATTTTTTAAAGTTGAATTTATAGCCCTCTGAGGCGAAGCCCAATATAATGGTACTCACCCTGTTCAAGTGCCTATCTAGGTCATCGTCTGTCAGATAGATGTCATTGACATATGACAATGCCTCATTATCATAAATTTGTAGTAACTCTATTACCCTTGCTGAGAACAACCCCGGGCTATTCTTGA
The DNA here is from genome assembly GCA_963921515.1 of Calotriton arnoldi. Taxonomy (NCBI): domain Eukaryota; kingdom Metazoa; phylum Chordata; class Amphibia; order Caudata; family Salamandridae; genus Calotriton; species Calotriton arnoldi. The sequence goes on from CAWUFW010019840.1 coordinate 82,303, forward strand.
ACCCTTGTGGGAGTCTACAAAATTGACGCTGGATCCCCATTATTGAGAAAGCTGTTAAGTACCTGCTTCCAGGTGCTAAGTTTTGACAAAAGAAACCATATGAAATATCCAATGTGGTTTTATATTTTTTACACACAATATTATTCATTAATGCTGTACTATGTGCATTTTGCACTGCAAATGCTTTAGAACAAGTGTTCAAGTGTCTGTAATCCAAAACTAGACGATATGTATTGTCTGGTTTGGATACAGGAATCAAAGGATTGTTCATTGAGGAGGTGCATGTTTCAATCACCCCTTGGTATTCAAGTTGATCTAAGATCTCCCTGACCTGTTTTTAGCTTCTTGCTTTATTGGGTACTGCCTTTGTGCAGTAGGTTCATTTTGTAACTGTATTTTGTGGTGAGGTGAGTCCTCATCCCATCCTACATGATTTTTATATAATGAAGGGGCCTGGGGAACTGCCCATTTCCTGGCATAAGTATATTTTAGGTGAATTGGAATATGGTTGGAGAAGGCAGGCATAATAATGTCCTCGCCATGTGGGCACTCCCTGAAAAAGTGCGGTGGCCAGTCCTTTTCTGCTAGAAGTATATCATAACCCCTTGAAAGTTTTTCCCAAAAGAGTGTTTTCACTTTTCTCGGTATGTCTCCCTCCATTCGGAGTGTTATTTCATATAACTTTTGTGGAGTACTAACCCTGGTGTCTACAGTTTCTACTGTGATGTACTCATTCAAGTCCACTATCTCCAGAAGTTCCTTCAGGTTCTGCCGAGCTATTGTGACTTCTGCTGCACTGTCCAGCATTGTCTGAGCCCATTCTCCGTTCTTGAGCTGAGTTCTCAGTATTCTCGGCATGTCTGATCTTCAGACCTGCTACCTTCTTTTTTGAGAATTGACGTTTTTATTTATTTCTCTGAACATGTTTATCGTCTTAAGATTTCACGCGTTCTTCTTTGTGATCTGACCGTCCTCTTCTTTCCGATGTCTGTGACGATATCTGAAAGGTACGAGAGGAACGTGTATCAGTATCTTGATACCTGTCAGGTTTTCTTAAATTATCCCTATTCCTGAGGTTATACCTCCTTTCAGAGGGCTCCTTTTGAGGAGACCTACCTCGGGATTGAGAACGTGTCTCGTTTACATTTTATTTATTAGTTTCCCACTTCTTTTTAGAAGATGTAGGAGTTTGCATAATAGAGCCCTTCTCAGTACTTTCAGATAGTTTTGGCTTCAAAGGCTTTCCACCCAAACTATCTCTGCCTAATTCTGCATAAGATTGTTCTATTATTCTGGGTAGTTCATGTTGATGTTCTGTTACATCAAATTCCCTTAAGCGTTGGTGGATCGCCACTGATGCTGCCTCCCCTTTAATATTAGATAATATTATTGTTGAGACCTGGTCGAAGTTTTTCAGTAATTTCATACCTAAATTCAGAGCAGGCTCTGCCCTGTATTCATTTTGAATTTGTTTCAGGACATCTGGTATTACTGCAATTGATGGACCACCATGTGTTTTAGTATAGATGGCAGCAAAGACTGCGCCCCAAGTGGTGCAATCTTCCAGTTGTGGTGTGATCCCCATTGGTAAACAGATTGTTAGGATTCTGTGTTTCTCATAAGGGCTAGTATTAGGAAATACTGCTTCTATTTGAGTAATTTTTTGAGCTATCCAGAATGGAATTTGCTCACGTTTTGTGGGCATTTTACCCATGACTGCGTGTAAAGTCTGTGGAGTAATTTTTGGGTATTCCCCTGTTGAGGGGTTTGATTTGGAATGGTCATTGGTTGTTGGACTGTGAAAGTCCGCATTACATATTGGGCTAATTGTCTGTAAATTTTTATTAACTCTTGTAGTTGAGTACGTAATTCCTCGTCTGACATCTCTTCAATGTCAGGATGAGGTGTGTAGCCGGCTAGAATCGGCCATGTTGCTCCTGGTCTACTTAGTGGACCGAGCCTGGTAATGTTTTTATGATTTTTTAGGGCGCCTTTAAACCAGAGATGATGCTCCTGGTATGTGAGTGGAATTTCAATATCCTCGAAAGGAATATATTCCTCTGGTGGTTCATCTTCTTTAAAGAAGTGAAACACTTTTGTTACTGGATTTGATTCTGGGAATACTATCCATGAATAGAATACCTCTGTCTGAAAGGATTCGTGTGCCTCTATCACGAAAACTGCTCTACCACCTCTTGGTGATAGGCCGTGTTTTATACGTTTTAGAGTGATGGCTCTCCTTAAGTTTGGATGGATGTTTATAACACCCTCATCGGTTTCATTTAAACCTGTAAAGTTAAAAGCTGTTACGACTGGATCAGCCGCAGCTACACCGTTCTTGGTGTCATTGTCCCCGTGTATGGACATTGTTTTTTGAAAAATGTAGAACAAGTTTCAAGGAAACAAAAGATAAGGTGCACAATATTTTGGAACACTGTATCCTTCAACGTTGAACAAACCAAACAGCTAATATATAGGGTTTTTGTCCTATTTAGCTTTGGCGGATATTTAACCCTACCCACACCAGACGTCTTATGGAGTATGTGAGTAGGGGTCTCTGAGAAAAGCACGACTGAGTTACTCAGTATCTAGCATAAAATTAGTGCCTTACCAAACCGTTGGGCGCCATGTAGTGTAGTTCCTATTTCCCTAATAGGCTCTGCGCATTGGAATAATATACCCTATAGATTTGACATAGGACTGAGGTCAGTATGTCCCTATCGAGTATATTAAACTTAATTACTTTGCCTTGTGAACAAGAAGGGAGTAGTTTATGGCAACCGCATAAACATGACAACTTTGTTTCCCTTTAGAATCGGAACGCTCTCAGAATCGTGGAAACAATAGATAACAGTTTCACTCAGCTAATCGTGCATGCTTAGTTTCTTCAGAGTTACACAGAAAGAATAGACGGGCGTTTCAATAAAAGGATTTATTGAACAGTCTTGTTTCTCGTGTAAGAGATATGAGCTGTTATGATCATAAGACAGTATGCAAGATATATAATGTACAGCATAAGCAGTAGAAAGAAATAATACTGCACTAGCATTATCTTTTAGCTAAGACACATATATTCATATACATAAATAACATAAGCTAAAAATGCGAGTACTCATAAGATGCTTCTCTAAGCTAGTTCTACCCCAGTGTACCTAACCTAACCGAAGTGTAGTGCAAGGTAAGAAGTAGGTGAAGTATTCTATAGTATGGTATACTAAGAGTCTGGTATGCCAAGAGTCCCTCTAGGTTCTAGTCAGCTCCATACCTTGAGAATGAGAGAGGTGGGAATCTCTTTCCGGATCTCCAACTCTAACACCCCGCGAAGGGAGTCAGAACACTGGAAGCTGGATTCTCTGCGAGCAGGGATGACAGCATCTCTTCTCAGTGCGTCAGGCCGGGACACGGGCTCCTCTAAAATCGAGGTCTCCTCCTAACTTGCTTGGGCAAGGGAAGGTATATTTATACCTGGTAGGTGCCTTGGAATGTTAGCATTGACGTGAAGTCGGACAGAGGAAGACGTCAGGAATGAACCCTTAAGGAATAGCGGTTCATGCATAATAAATGAGTTCTTGGAGAAATCAATAATCCTGTGCTAGGGGAACTCCCAAGAGCTTAAGGGTCTGGTTTCTAAGAACTCGTTGTGACATTAGGGTGGATGGATGTCGGTGACCATGCCTGTATTTGGAGTGCATGGCTAATGCCTAAATAAGGACTGGGATCTTACGCCTATATAAGGGCAATGCGAATTGTGCCTATATAAGGACATGTTTCAGGAAAGCCTATATACGGACACCTAAAGCGGAATACAACAATAAAACCAACAAAAACAGGTCAGAAAAAGTACAGGAGGATGACAAAAAGTTCAGGGATGACCCTGCAAAAAGGGCCAAGTCCAACACTGCATTAATTGTGACTGAAGCTGTTTGCGCTGCAGTGAGTGTGATGCTAAACTACGGTATCTGCTCAGTTCGCATTAACTGTGACCGAAGCTGTATGCGCTGCAGTGAGTGTGAGGCTAATCTACCATATCTGCTCAGTCCGCATTAACCGTGACTGAAGCTGTTTGTGCTGCACTGAGTGTGATGTTAATCTACGGTATCTGCTCAGTCCGCATTAACTGTGACTGAAGCTGTGTGTGCTGCACTGAGTGTGATGCTAATCTACGGTATCTGCTCAGTCTGCATTAACTGTGACTGTACCTGTGTGTACTGCACTGAGTGTGACGCTAATCTAAGGTATCTGCTCAGTCCGCATTAATTGTGACTGAAGCTGGGTGTGCCACACTGAGGGGGATATTCTCAAGAACGTGCGATAATCATCGCCAAAATAGGTTAACGCAATTGTTCATATCGCCGTCTATCGCGGGAAAATAACGCCGTGTTAACGTCTTATTCTCAACATGGCGGTAACATGCGATAGTTTCCCGATAAAGCGTCAAATGTCCGCGATAAAATTATCGGGACGGCGATAAAAATCTAAAGCCGAACGTGAAAAAAGTGGCGATGGGCCCAACCGCGATAAAAAAATCAGCGATAAGCTGCGCCAGGCTTGCAATTCACACACGTCAGGTGGGAAAAATCACTATAAAAGCAGAAAAAAAAACACAAACAAAACCAAAACAACTGCGAAGCACAATGGAGGTAGCCGTAGCAAGTACAGAGGACAACCAGAACCCCACAAACCCCACGGAGGACCAGCCTGGGACCTCGGGGTCAGGGAAGGGCAAGGAGAAGAAGAAGAGGAAGACGCGGTTCAGTCCGCAGGAAAACAGGATCCTGATAACGGAGGTGATAGAACACCATCAACAACTGTTCGTCACCTCCACTGTGTCATTGGCAACAAAATATGGAATACGGCAGTCCATCGTGGACAAGGTGAATGCAGTCGGAGTGCTGAGGAGGACAATGGAAGAGCTCAAGAGGCGCTGGAATGATGTGAAGCGCAAAACCAAGCAGAAACTCGGCAACAACCAGAAGGCAGCAATGCAGACTGGAGGTGGGAGTCCAGCGCCATAGGAGGAGCTGGATGATATGGAGGAAATGGTGTCCACAGTCATCAGTGTGGAGACGGTGGCAGGAGTTGGGGGACCGGACACTGCTCAACATGACCTGACACAACAGCAACAGGGTGAGTAACGACCAGGGACTGGGGAGACGAGGGGAGATGGGCACAATGTCACACATGCACAATTAAGTATAGCACAGTGCACAACCACAATGACTCTGGCTCATGTCCCTGATCCCCTTGGCACACTGCAGCTCACCTAGAAACAGCAAGTAGGCCCCCGTCGACTATGTGCCCAGAGGGGGCCCTTCCCACACATCACCAATCTCACAACCAACCCATGGACATGTGCCAAACCCAGCAAAGCGGCGTGTCTGTGAGCCACACTGACAATGCAAGTGACACTGCATGACGAATAGCATGGCTGCAGTCAATATATCATGACATGTTGCACGCCACGACACTGAGGTGGCTGAGTGTGGACCACATCCGTAAAGGAGCAGGTCACACTCTGACACATCCACGTGCACAAACAACCCCTGACGTCAACAACACATCTGCGGACAAACCATGCCCCAGAGTCCCAACTCCCACCAAGAGCCCAATTTACCCAAGTATGCAACATCTCAGCACTGTATGAGCACAGAAGTCAAAGGCACACCACCTGAAAGGGATAAGGGGCAGCAAAATCAGAGCTGCAGGGGCGACTCTCCCAAAATGCAGCACACACACATAACATTCAGAGCACATCAACATTGACAACAATGTGGTACAAACTGCAACACGTTCACAACAGAACAGAGGACACAACTGGTGCCGCTTGTGTGTAGAAACTGGCCAATCACATTTGCCATAGCAGGGAAATGTGAGATGATAATGTACAAGTACAAACACACATCCGTGATGTTGTCAAAATGTCCACTGTCCCGCATGAAATAGGCAGCTCCTCCCAAACAGTCACAATGTACATTGTCATGCAGTCTGTATGTAAACTTGTACAATGCGTCAACATACATGTGAACACAATGTTAAACTGCATCTCCCCTTCACATTGCAGAGGGAGAATCAACACCTCCTGCAGAGCAGACCGAACATCTCTTCACTGATGACGAAGAGGACCTCCACACCTTCGACACCGACGCCCTCCAAGAGCTCATGGACAGCTTCTGCACCTCACCTCCAGGAGCAGGGCAGCCCAGCTGCATCGAGGAGACCTCACCCCTGCACAGACCACACAGCAGGAAGCACCCACCACCACGGCTGTCTCCCAGGACCCCCACGAACAACAGATGGCCTTCCAACGCCGTGTGTTAGGGTGCCAGGAGAAGATGGCTGATCAGGTGCAGGTGGGGTTCGACCTCATGGCAGCCAAACTAGATGCCATACGTGGGTGTCTAAGTCCCATCAGGGACCACTTACAGTCCCTAACGGACACCCAAAGTCCGCTCCATGCTCTCCAACGATCCATGGCTGACATCGCTGGAGTCATGACTCTGAGAAAAGGACAACTGTCTAGTCAGAGTGGCTCCAGCGATGTCAGCCGGGAGTTGGGACACATGCGGAGGATCATGGAGAACAGGGACCGGATGCAGGCGGAAAGAATGGCTGCCACGGCTGCACACCAGCGAGATGTAGCTGGGATCTTCCATGCCCTGCAGATCCTCATCATGGCATTGCTGCCACAAGGCCAGGCGCCGATGAATGCTGCTGCTGCTTCTACATCCACATCTCCACCCCCTGATGTGTCAGTGACACACAGTTCTGCAGACAATCCACCTCCGGCCACTGATGTGTCACTGCCACACAGTGATGCAGACAAAACAGCACCACCCCATGTGAGGCACATGAAACATCAGAGGATGAAGATGCGGATGATTCTGCCTTAGTGGTAAGAAGGAAGCGGTAGCATTCATCTCCGCCATATGGCCTGTTTCTGCTTGGTTCTGCCCTCTGCATCATCACCTTCCACTGTCCCCCGATACACTCTGCGACACTCACCTTGGACCTCAACATGGACTGCCATATTCTGTTTGGTTACCAATGACACAGCAATCAAACTGCGTACTGAACTCTTCCTCTTCCGATGAACTTGTCATTCCCTAAAGGACTCTGGCTGGCCCTCCACGGGGCAACAATGTAAAGTGGGGTTTGCATGGCCCTGTACTGCTCCAGCTTCAACACTCCACTGAATGTGAATAAAACATTCAAATTCACACAGATGTGTCATGTCTATGATCATTCAAGTATGAAAGTATGGATGAATGTAGGGTCAGTGATTCCCCCTTACATCCATGTTGCTCATGTTGTGGGACTTGAGTCACAGGGTGCAACATTGCAGATTGCGGTCCGGGTGGCGCCGACACTACAACAGAGACACACGCATTAGTTACTTTCTTGTCCAGCCCAGAACTGAACCACACCCAGAGCCCCGGGCTCATTGTTCACACCCCTACGCTGGACTGGCATACGCCAGCCCAGCCCACTCCGCTTACGCTTACAGGGGGGGACGACAAAGCTACATGTCCCAGGTCTTCCCTGTAGTGATCTGCTGATCACTGGTCTAGTTGTCAGCATGCCACAGCCACTCCCTGAGGGCTGGTTTACACCCACACCACACCCATCCAGCACAGGCATCACAGGACATGTGACCCTGCCAATAAAAGGGGCCTACCACATCACATTCCCCACTGCCGGAGGTGACATGATGGCGTCCGCACCACGAGACTCAATCATAAAGGGTCCATGACTTGTGGCGCACTGGGTTAGTGGCACCCGATGCACTGCGGCCGGCACGGGCCTACCGCCACGGGACGATGACTTGCGGTGCACAGAGTTGGTGGCACCCAATGCACTGCGGCCGGCACGGGCCAACTGCCACGGGACAGCGACTTGCGGTGCACTGAGGTAGGGGCACCCGATGCACTGCAGCCAGCACGGTCCTACCGCCACGGGACGATGACTTGCGGTGCACAGAGTTGGTGGCACCTGATGCACTGCTGCCGGCACGGGTCTACCGCCACGGGACGGTGACTTGCGGTGCACTGAGGTAGGGGCACCCGATGCACTGCGGCCGGCACGGGCCTACCGCCACAGCACGATGACTTGCGGTGCACAGAGTTGGTGGCACCTGATGCACTGCATCCGGCACGGGCCTACCGCCATGGGACGGTGACTTGCGGTGCGTTGGTGGCACCCGATGCACTGCGTCCAGCACGGGCCTACCGCCACGGGACGGTGACTTGCGGTGCACTGAGGTAGGGGCACCTGAAGAGCTGAGCGGGTGTGCAGCCAGCGATGATGCGTAGACCTCGATACGCCGTCCTGCCAATCAAGATTCGATTTGAATTGAGAGCCCTGCTGGACCGCAGTGTACGCCGAAGGCAGCAGTCAGCACACACATGACTCCGCGGTGCGGTGCCGCAGGGTGCGCTGGGGGCCTGTGGCGCGGAATCCAGCGATCGGCTGAGGAGGTTGCACCTGCACTTGGTAGGCCCTCTTGGAGACACGCCGGTGGCGGCAGGTGAGCATTGAGGACTGGGTGCGCAGGGGCGGCCAGTCATCGCTGGGCAGCGGACCGGTCTGGGGACCAGGGCTGGGGTGCAGCAGGCGCACAGGATCGCGCAGGCACCACCGGTCACGGCAGCGGCCTCGTGGCTGGGTCGGGGGCGCCGCCCTGGCAGACACGACCCTGCATGCGATGAGGAGATGTGCGCGGGTTGGCTTGGGACGTAGCCACCTCGTCTCCAGTATAAATCTGGCCGTTGAAGGTGGTCGGCCACGTGTGTGTAGGCCTATGGACAGGATATGGCAGACACAGAGACACACGCAGCAGTTACTTTGGTGGTCATCCCGGAACTGAACCACGCCCAGAGCCCCGGGCTATTTATTCACGACATACGCCGGCCAAGGCGACTCCGCTCACGCTTACAGGGGGGGACGACAAAGCTACATGTCCAAGGTCTTCCACACTGCCTGAGGTAACCTGTTTGCGTCCACTGTCCACAACACTACAAACACCAGCAGTATATGTCCACATGGACATGTCTGTGCTCTGCATACTGAAGTCAGTCCAGCACATCACCGCCACACTTGGCATTGTGTACATTCTTATTGATGGGTCACTTGCCTCCTTCGCACATACTTGGTTCCCACCTCTCCCCACATTCTGCAATTGTGTGGCAGAGGTGCCATGCCGTGGATGATATGTCTACATGGCTGGCCATGGTTACCACAGTTACTTGTGTTGTCGTGTCTGGTAGTTGGGCATGTTGATTGGCATGTTGTATGTGATTTTGTAACGTGTGCATTCCCACAGTTGTGAGTTGTATGATTGTGGAGTTGAGGTGTGTGGTGTTTTCAGTTGGTACTTACCGACGAGCAGTGCATTTCCATAGGTGCCATCCTCAAAGCGCTGGTTGGTGATGGACTTGCGAAAGATGTAGGAATCATTTACACTGCCTGGGAAGTTTGCGACGACATTCGTGAACAGGCCCCGGTGGTCCACTTTTGCCTGCACATTGATGGAATGCGTGTGGTTTCTGTTGCGGTTATTGTGTGCAGTGTCGGCAGGGGGCACAAGTAGTACATGTGTGCAGTCAATTGCCCCCAACACGTGCGGGAAGCCAGCTATATCGTAGTTCCCTTGCTTGGTCTCCAGCTGCTCCTGCGCAGTGTGGGGGAAGTGAAGGTGCAGGGGTATCAAGCTGATACAAACCGTGATGCTTACAGGTATGATAAATCCTGCATAATAAGACTGTAACAGAAGTTCGTGTGGTCGTAACCTTCCTTTTCTTTTCTGCGAAGGTTACGACCACACGAACTTCTGTTACGGTCTTTTTATGCAGGATTTATCATACCTGTTAGCATTCCGGTTTGTCCAAGTGCAATACACTGTACCAGATTACGTTTGTGACTATACGGACGCTTGACCATTGTCACCATTTATCCAACAGGTTTCTGAATACTGACTTTCGGAATATGGAATTGTATTGGGGAGTTCCCGCAGCATATGCAGTTAATTTAATCCACACGTTGACTGATGAAGTTCCCCATTGGGAATGGAACGCGCTGGCTGAGCTTTTCGTATTGTTGATTTATGTATTTGTAATGAAGAACTGTTTTTACACTACTGTTGACTACTGGACTTCATGACCTGGCGCACCCCCATTTCAGTAACTACAATCTTGGATCTGGAGCACAGAGGCGTCAAGCAACGGCTGGCGTTGGGGTTGGTTGCGCAGGAACACTACGAATTGGAAATAGCGTGTGGTGTGGATACAGGGGCCCGCCGTTGCTTTTGTGGACATGCATCCAAGACATGTGTGAGGAAGTTTGATAGGGCTGGCTGTGAGACTCCTCCGACTCTGGCAGTTGTTGGTTGGAAGGTACCAGAGGCCAACAGGTGCAGCACAGCCAGCAGCTTTGTCTGCGGAGGGATGTTGGTTCTCCGCTGTGTTGGTACCGTCAGCCTGTGGGCAATGTGGGTCAGGATGCGGAGGATGGTTGTCCTTTGAGCCTGTAGTGGGCAATGGCATCCTCTGGCGTTGAGTGTCTGAGGCTGGTGCGTTTTAGGAACGTCCGCTGTCTTCTTCTGCGCTGCCTAGGTGGTAGTCCAGGGGGGGTGGTCCGGGGTGGGGGGGGTACTGAGGGTGGTGGCGGTGGGTGTTGTTGCCCTCTTGGGTCTCCAAGCTGCATGATCATTGGCTCCATGGCATCTGTTGGTCTTCAGATGTGGCTCTGGGCTGGGCTCCCTTTCTACTGCAGGTTGTCGTCCTGCTTAACACCAGTAATAGGCAGGTGTTAAATCCCTGCTGCTAACGCGCCTTATCACCTGTTTTTGGATCGCTTCGCCGATCTGGCTGGTCGTTGAGAATATCGCGAAGTGGTGTTTTTGTGTGTTTTTGCACGGGAACGCCTACTCTGCATATCATTAGCGTTAGTTGTCGCTCTCATCCGTGGCGATGTTTTTTGCGGCAGCTATCGCTGGAAAACTGGCGATATCGGCAGTTAGCGCCAGCTTGAGAATAGGGCGATAAATCTATTGCCACTTTTGCGGCGCTAAAGTGCCGATAAATCGGCGATAAGTCCTTGAGAATATGCCCCTGAGTGCAGTGCTACTCTACGGTATCTGCTCAGTCCGCATTAACTGTGACTGAAGCTGTGTGTGCTGCACTGGGTGTGACGCTAATCTACGGTATCTGCTCAGTCCGCATTAACTGTGACTGAAGCTGTATGCGTTGCAGTGAGTGTGATGCTAATCTACGGTATCTGCTCCATCCGCATTAACTGTGACTGAAGCTGTTTGTGCTGCACTGAGTATGACTCTAATCTACAGTATCGGCTCAGTCCACATTAATTGTGACTGAAGCTGTTTATGCTGCACTGAGTATGACTATAATCTACGGTATCTGCTCATTCCGCATTAATTGTGACTGAAGCTGTTTGCGCTGCAGTGAGTATGACTCTAATCTACGGTATCTGCTCAGTCCGCATTAACTGTGACCGAAGCTGTATGCGTTGCAGTGAGTGTGATGCTAATCTACTGTATCTGCTCAGTCTGTATTAACTGTGACTGAAGCTGTTTGTGCTGCACTGAGTATGACTCTAATCTACGGTATCTGCTCAGTCCGCATTAACTGTGACCGAAGCTGTATGCGTTGCAGTGAGTGTGATGCTAATCTACGGTATCTGCTCAGTCCGCATTAACTGTGACTGAAGCTGTTTGTGCTGCACTGAGCATGACTCTAATCTACTGTATCTGCTCAGTCTGTATTAACTGTGACTGAAGCTGTTTGTGCTGCACTGAGTATGACTCTAATCTAAGGTATCTGCTTAGTCATCATTAATTGTGACTGAAGCTGTATGCGCTGCAGTGAGTGTGATGCTAATCTACGGTATCTGCTCAGTTCACATTAACTGTGACTGAAGCTGTTTGTGCTGCACTGAATATGACTCTAATCTACGGTATCTGCTCACTCCACATTAACTGTGACTGAAGCTGTTTGCGCTGCACTGAGTATGACTCTAATCTAAGGTATCTGCTCAGTCTGCATTAATTGTGACTGAAGCTGTTTGCACTGCAGTGAGTATGACTCTAATCTAAGGTATCTGCTCAGTTCACATTAACTGTGACTGAAGCTGTTTGTGCTGCACTGAGTGTGATGTTAATCTACGGTATCTGCTCAGTCCGCATTAGCTGTGACTGAATCTGTGTGTGCTGCACTGAGTGTGACGCTAAACTACGGTATCTGCTCAGTCTGCATTAGTTGTGACTGAAGCTGTTTATGCTGCACTGAGTATGACTCTAATCATCGTATCTGCTCAGTACGCATTAATTTTGACTGAAGCTGTTTGCGCTGCAGTGAGTGTGATGCTAATCTACGGTATCTGCTCAGTCCGCATTAACTGTGACGGAAGCTGTATGCGCTGCAGTGAGTGTGATGCTAATCTACGGTGTCTGCTCAGTCCGCATTAACTGTGACTGAAGCTGTTTGTGCTGCACTGAGTATGACTCTAATCTACAGTATCGGCTCAGTCCACATTAATTGTGACTGAAGCTGTTTATGCTGCACTGAGTATGACTATAATCTACGGTATCTGCTCATTCCGCATTAATTGTGACCGAAGCTGTATGCGCTGCAGTGAGTGTGATTCTACTCTACAATATCTGTTCAGTCCACATTCACTGTGACTGAAGCTGTGTGCACTGCACTGTGTGGCTCTACTGCACAGTCCCTGCTCAGTTTGCATTCACTGTGGGTGATTTGATGGATGTAAAATCGTGACAGTATTTTTCCAATTCATACATAGATAAAACCTCATCAATCAGTGAATTTGCCAGTGTGTCACTGTAATTGGTACTAATATTGACAGGTTGCCATGCTCGGAGTTATAAAAATGTAATAATATTGAATGGAACAGCATGGACCATTTATTTTGTGACAGGTTTCCCTGCAGTGAATAACAAGATAAATAGGACGGCAATGGAAATATTTGGAGATGGTGCCTCATAAGTATTATTAATAATGATTAATAAGAGTACAATTGTTTTCTGGTGATACAGAGACATTTACAGCTTTATCACACTTCCACAACTTAAACTAACAGGTTCCTCTGATTCTTCTTCTTGCTTGCCTTCCTATCTTCCTCCATCTATCTGTCTTTTTCACTTCATGATAGCTCTTTCCATTCCTTTTTTCCTTTATTTAATAAGATATACAGGTCTCGATTCACAAAGAAAGTAAACATACTCTCACATGCAAAGTGCACTTTGGCAAGATTGGTCTGCTAATTCGCAAATCCTTGTGGCACAGCCATCAATAACTTATGAATATAGGTTCACAAAAGTCAATCAGACCCAGTGTAAAATGTTGTGTTGAAATTTACTTTTCAATGCAAATCCTGATTTGCTATTGAAAGTAACCTTAAAGTGATGCAGAATAGTGATGTTCTCACAAATAACATTTTCTCCTGTGACCTTTTGCACAAATTTGCATCCATGACAATGTTGAATTAGTTTCCCTTGGTTACACATCTAGCTTCGCACATCATTATCACAACTCCCTGAACATCATGTACAAGGTCTCGTTCACATTATGTACAAATGCCATGGGGCGACAGGGCAATCTACATATCCATAACATCACTAATCTATACGCACATCGCAAGGCTGCTTTCTATTATAAAAGGTGAGCATACCAATAGGTTAGCAGAGGAGGCACTTCCGCTGACACCGAGGGTCCTTTCTTGCTGAGAAATCACCAAGCAGCACTCTGACATCTCGTGAGGGGTGTCCAGTTTGTGACCAAGATGGGGTCCTTCATTCTATCCCATCAGGTAATGTGGTTGGATCATCCCTTGGGGGGATTCTTGGCTTTACACCTGCATACACTCTAAGGACACTTAGAGTAGGGTTCGCATCGTAGGAGTACGCTTGATTACTGCCTTGTTTTATATGCCTGCATATATACACTGTTTCATCACCATGGTAGAACTATATCTACTATTCACGCTTTTGGTGCTTGTAATCACTTTTATCTGCTTCTGTCTCCTAATCATTGCAGCACACGTATTATATGCAAGAATAACATTGGTTCATAAATATTATTGAAAACGTCCCACTGTGTATACTCGGTATACTCCTCTGAGTGAGCACGGGTGACTGAGCGAGAGGTTCTGTGCTGTTTCCACGATCTCTGAGGAATCAGGGTTGTCATGTTTAGTGGTTGCCAGAAACCATTCGTGCCCTGATAGGTTAGGGGGGCTTACGGTGGCACTATGAGCTAACTGGTCTATAGACCAACATATCCTGTGGGGGTGTCTGGAATCAGTCTTGACACCAAACACCTAGTTTATGTTTTCCAAACAATGCGCAGATGCTACTGATTAGTAGGAACTACACAACACTACTTTGTGCCACGGGCAGTCCATTGGGTAGTTCATGAGCATTCCCATGCAACCACCCATATGTTTTGATGCAAATCTCTACTTACGAATGTTGTAAGACAGGCTTTTAAGCCAAAAACTTCAGCTTCCTCCAGGCAATACTGCAACCTTCATTATTTTCTGTGGGAAGGTGTTGTAGTATCAGTGGTTAGACATGTGTAGTGCTGGACTTACTACTCTTTTTTAAGTACCTTAAACTAGGAGTTTGTGATCTCCGAAAAGTAGTAAACTTACTCAAAAGTGTAAAGTTACTGAAGAGTAATCAGGCGAGATGTGTGCACAGAGAGAGGCCTCACAAATCATTTAAAATTGTTGATCTATATGTAGCACGAACAGATATGTTTTCATTTCATTAGTTTCCATATTGCTCAAGCTTCTCTTGAGAATAATGGCCAAGCAGTGTTTTTAATTTGGAACCTCTTGGCTTGAAGGGTTAGGTTCTGCATGCATCTCAGTGTTCTGGTAGATCCTGCAATCTCCAGGAGACCATAAAGATAAAATACTGGCCAACTTGGATTTTATCCTGTCTTCCAAGGGTTACCAGTGTAGATCCTTGAGAACTGCTCTAATGTGATTGTCTTTCCTTGTAATCAGTCTAGCCTCGGAATGGAGAAGTTATGATGGGTGAAGAATTGATGTTGAAGTTCCTAGCAGAGGAGCATTCCCATAATCCATTCTAGAAATGAGTAATGCCTGGTTTACATTAGTGCAGCCATTATGGGGTAGACAAAGGTTTGATTTCTTAATTGACTAGTATAAATTTTGCTTTAGCTATGGTTTTTTCAACACATATTGACATGTCCAGGCTTGAGTTCAGCCATATTCCTAGAGATCTTTCTTCTTTACATGAGGAAAGTGAGAACCTGATAGTGTGCAGCATATCTAGCCATTCTGATTCAAAAGGTCATGCAGGCAGTAAAAGAGGATACATTTCATTCTCTATGGATTGAACTTGTATAGATTTGCAAACGTCTGGTTCTGAAACGTAGAAAGGCAATTCTTCAGAGTTGTCACATAATGCACAGATCAATTCTTTAGATTGGGTCTGGTGGCTTAGTGGACTAATGCATCCACTGTAGGGGCCTGTGTTCGACCTCATGGTCACTGGTTCAAATCCAGGTGGGCCCATCCGGCCTTTCATCCTTCTGAGGTTGATAAAATGAGTACCATTGAGTTTAGTAACAATAAACATCTGTTATTCAGCACCGAGATACCCTTCGGTGAATGTGCGCTTTACAAATACACGTTATGTTAATATGGGTATAATTTGCATATTAATGGACGACCACATCTCTTTCATTAAACAAGACTCTCAGCTGTTCCTCGTACATGCTGAACAATAAAGGAGCCTGTACAGAATCCTAGGGATGCTGCACAGACCATGTGTGTGAGCTTTGATTAGAAACTGCCTAACCTGACTAAGTGATAACAGCTGGAATGGAAGAACGAGAACCATCTTAGTACCTCAATTGTGCTGCCCATTTGAGATTGCAAGGACTCCAGTAACCACACATGATCATCTGTATCCAAAGCCACTGAGATATTGGTGAGGAGGAATACAGGACCGTCATCCAGTATATGATGAATGTTGTCCAGTATCTTGAGAATGGCTGACTCAGTGCTGCAAGCACTGCAAAATACAGATTGATATGGAGGCAGAAGACTTCTCTTATACATGTGACCATTGAGTTGGATGGCAGTACACTTTTTCAGAGCTTTACTCATCTGTGGCAAATTTGTGATGGGACGAATGTTGCTCATGTTGTTGGGATTAGATGTCACTTTTTTTAAATAATGCAGTGATGTGGCCTGTCTTGAGAAAGTCTGAGACACACCTTCATTTAAGAAGGCATAGGTATGATTATACAAATATTTACTGAAAAGATTAAAGTTGCTTTTGATGAAAAGAGACAAAATAATGTCTCTCTGCTAAAAAGCTGGTTTGAGCTTACTTCTAAGCTTGTGCAAAACAGTTATATATATTTGAAGCTCTTTTACCTGCTGGGAATTTTAGCTCAGACTGTTTTCAGTATGGGACATTGTGTAGAAATCAACAAATTAATTCCATTTGCTTTGGGATTCAGGACAAATTCCATCTGAAGCAGTAGTAGTGTGAAGTTTAATTTACTGTTTTGAATAGTTCTCTTGAACAACTTAATGCATTGTATATTTTATCCTTGAAGACATTTACCTTAGCAGAGATGACCTTCTACTGTGTATTTCTGTGAAGGCGGTGAGAGTTGAGAGCTTCAGGATCCTTAGAAGCTCTCCAGGCTCATTCCAGGCACCTAAGAGTGTTTCCTGTGTAGTGAAGTTCAATCAAGAATCAATGGTTATGCTTGAATAAATCAGCTCGAGTCTTTTTTACTACTACATCGTAATTAATAGGGTTTCTAGAGGCTGTATTGTAGCTGCCAAGAGATGCATTTATATCCCTAGGGAGAACTTTTTAAGTGATGTAGTCAAGAGTTTTGAACACTGGATACATGTTTTGATAACCTTGATCTTGGTAGGATTTTCCTTAACCAGGGAGACGGGAATGTGAATAAGTAAAGGAATCCATAGATGGAACCGCCAGTCATATTCAGTGGGATAGAGGCAATCTAACTTGTGATTACAAACAAATCACTCAATCGAAGATTTTTCCTTTTAAGTGAGTGTGTGGGTTTGAGACTTGTAGAGACAAATAGTGAAGGCAGTTATCAATTTGGAAAAAGGCACAGTTCTAATCATTTAAGAAAGTACAAGAAATAAATATGTTTTAAAGCTCTATTCCTATTAATTCCATTTCTAAGTTTATGAAGTAAATTTTTCTGGAATGGCCATATTTGACACTACCTTCAGATTAGGAGATTTAAGATGAATATTTCTTCTATCTTTGATGAGACTAATGATTTCATCTCACCAAGTTGGGAACAATCTACTGAGAAATGGAAGGCCCCGGGCAGCAAGTGAACGCCCAAAGGCATCTTGGAGCTAACACACTGTCAGAAACAAGAAAAATCTAAACCAGTTACTTTGAAAACAACCAGGTTTTAAGCCCTTTACTAAAGAAGAGCAAGTTGGACTCAGTTTTTAAATTCATGGGTAGCTTGTTCCATGCTTTTCCAGTAGACAATACAAATCTCTTCCCACCCCAAAGAGCTCTTTTAAACCTTGGGACCCTTATGTTCTTGGAACAGGAAGAGCATATTTTTCTGTTGGGCACATACCAGCAGAACCTTGACTTTAATTATACTAGTCCAGAGTCATCCAAAGCTTTATGAGACACACAAAGAGCATGGAAAGTGACTCATTTTTCGCCCGCAGCCAGCGTAAGTCAACAATTGCCTGAGAGGCAGACTAAAATTTGAAAATGTTTAGTAGCAGGCGGGCAGCGGCATTTTGTAAGACCTGAAGTTTGTTCAACAGTTGTTCTTGTAGGCCCTTTTATAAAGCTCAACTCTAGACAGTGAGAGGACAACAATTATTGTTTTTCTGAGTTCCAAACGGATGAAGGGGAACATTTTCCTCAGAGTTTTCAACAAATAGAAACATGACAATGTAACATGACTAATATGGTCTCCAAAGGTGAGCCTGTCGTCAGAATAATTAGTCAAGAAAACATTGTCCAAAGTGAGTTTCATAGCTCATCATATTTTATCTTCCAATTTTGCTATCCTTCAGTAACTACCTGAAATGTTCAAGATGATGGACAATTTTTATTGGTGTGCTTGTTGTAAGCCTCTTAATAGCCTTGATATGGAGGTCAGTGTTTTTTGTTTTTTTTACTTTATTTATTTGCATTTTCAAAATAAAACGTTTACAAAAAAGAAAACAGTTGGTCAAAGTTATAGCATAAACATTCTACAGTTAGCAAACGAGTCAAATGGCTTATAATAGGTATATCTCTGTTATCTAATAAAAAGGTAGCATGGGTCATGACATACATCCACACATACAGTGTTTGCTTTGAGGTCACAGCAATTGTCGCGACCATTTAGCTGCTACATCTACAGTTAGCATTACTTGTGCCACAAAGGAAGGATTGAGGTACTGCACAGGTTATGCCCCTAGGCCCTACGGTGTCTGTGGTGTCTGCATAGGTGTAGCATTTAGCTCTTGCAACCGTTGTAGGTACAAAAACAAAGGTTGCCAAATATCTACCGGTCTAGAGGCGGGCGGCTGTAGTTGGGCATACCCATCACTGGTGGTGTTGCAATATGTCATGCTGTGCAATCATGTATGGAGTGTAGGGCCAGTTTTACATGCCCACTTAAGGGCCACTTCGCGTTTAGCAAGCAGGAGAGCCATCGCTACAAAACGACGCCGGGATCTAGAGAGGTCATGGACATACCCCAGCAGAGCAAGGAGGGGTGATGGCGTTATTTCCACCTCAACCATCTTAGATATCTCTCGGAAAATTGATTTCCAATAGTCCTCTATTTTAAGGCACGTCCACGTCATGTGCGCAAAGTCCGCAATTCGGGGCACTGCATCTCGGGCAGGCGTCCGAACGCGCGGGGTCAATGCGATGTAACTTGTTAGGGGTGATATATACACGCCGCAGGAACTTAAACTGCAACAGTTTATGGCGGTGATTCAGTGACACTTTTCGCGTTTGTGCGCAGCAGCGATACCATTGGAGGTCAGTTAAGGGGTGTCCAATATCGCCCTCCCATGCAGCCCTCACCGCTGCATCTCTACTCGGGAGCCGCGCTATCGCCCCCTTGTACAGTTTGGCAACCAGGCGGTTCCCATCCCCGCCACTAATGACCCCGGTCAGGAGAGGAAATTCAGTGGGCGCCAAAGGATAGCTCTCCATGCATGCACGGAGCGTCGTTTGTACGCGCAGAAGCACAAAGTGGTCCAGAGTCGTAGCCTCCCGGAGGCGAGGATCTTCAGTGCGCGAGAATATGTGCCCCCCAGGGAACAAGTCTTCAAAGGTAATCATCTGGAATTTGGACAGTGTTCGTTTGACTAGCGTCTCCTGCAGGATGGGTATCCAACTGTTACCGGCCAGGGGCAGAGCGTGGGAGTACAATGCACTCATACCAGTCACCCTCGCCAGCTTAAGCCAGGCCCAACTCGTGGTGGACAGTGTTTGGATGTCCCGCGGGTCTCTAGGGAAGCCACGCAGCAGCAGTGTGTTGAGTGGGGCTGGAAATGCCAAGTCCGCCTCAGGCCGATAGTATGGGATCCGAATATCCGTGTTATACCAGTGTCGAGCAAAACTCGCCTGGGCAACCAGGTAATAAATTTGCAGGTTCGGAATGCCAAATCCACCTCTCTCGTAAGGCAATACCAAGGTGTCCCATCCAACCCAGGGCTGCCTGCCACCCCACACTAGCTTCCCAAGCAAGGTGCGCAATCTGGAAAAAAAGCTATTATAGAGAGGGATTGGAATGTTCGTGAAAAAATACAAAAATTGCGGCAACACCACCATTTTTATTATGGCTATTCGGCCTGCCATTGATAAAGGGAGTCGCAGCCATCGTTCTATGTTATTTTCGAGCCTCTCGACCGCCGGGCCATAGTTCAGTTGCAGGACACGGTCCCGGTCCCTGTGAATATGGATACCCAGGTATTTGACCGAGTTGTCGCACCGAGTTAATGGGTAGTCCCCTGCTCTAGCACAAACCGCCTCAGTCAACGGGAACACTTCTGATTTGTCCCAATTTATGTTTAAACCTGACAGGGCGCCATATCTAGTAACCTCACTAAGCAGCGGTGGTAAGTTGTCATCAGGACGCCGCACGTAAAGTATTATGTCATCGGCGTAGAGTGTGAGCAACAATGGTCCAGTCTTGAATTGCAGGCCGCGGTGGCTGTGCTTACTCTGTAAGTGGCGCACCAACGGGTCTAGCACCAGTATGAAAAGGAGGGGGGACAGGGGGCATCCCTGCTGCGTGTCGCGAGTGAGAGGGAACGCCCTAGTCCGCGTGACATTGAGGCGGATACAGGCCGTTGGTTGAGTGTACAGCAGTCTGATCGCAGCCATGAACCGTTCAGGCATCCCCAGATTGCGCATGGTGGTATAGAGAAATGGCCATTCCAGGGAATCGAACACCTTTTCGGCGTCCAATAGCACCGCTGCAGCTGGTAGAGTCGGTTCAATCCTGTTCAGTGTAGTGAATAATGTGCGTGTTCAATGTCGTGGATTTATGTGGAATAAAGCCTGATTGCGCTGGGGATATGTGCCGCTCGATAATCAATGTGAGCCTAATGGCTATCGCTTTAGCAAAGATTTTATTGTCAAAGTTCAACAATGACAAGGGCCTGTATGAGGAACATTTCAGGTGGTCCTTACCGGGTTTAGGTATTAGGATTATAACTGCTTCTCTTAGAGTGGGCGGGAGTATCCCCTTATCCACTGCCTCCTGAAATACGTCAATAAGATGTGGGACTAGGAGATCTTTGTACTTTTTATAGAAGCAGCCTGTAAAGCCGTCTAGACCAGGCGCTTTAGAGCCATCGAGCGCATTGATGGCGTCCGATATTTCCCCCTCAGTGAAGGGTTCGGCCAGGAACTCCTGGTGGACCTTGTCCATCCAGGAGAGGGAAATCTCGTCAAGGTACTCCTGACAATCCTCCAGGGATGAATCAGTCTTAGAGGTGAATAGTTCTATATAGTATTTAAGTACCTCTCGTAGTATTCCTACATTTCCTGTTATCCGCTCCCCGAATCCCCAGTAAGTTCAGCTATGTATGTTGGTTTGCATGAATGTTGCATCAATCTTGCCAGCGTCCTGCCGGGTCTCTCTCCCTCCCCGTACCGTCGAGCTATGGCATATTTGCACAGAAATTTGGCTTCTCTGTCTGCGGCCTCGCTGAACTCAGCTAGCAGGGCAGCGCGCTTAAGCATGTCAGGAGGGTCCGCATCCTGTGCACTACTGTCAAGGTCCCTAAGTTTTGTCTCTACCTGTGCAATCGTGTGGCGAAGTGACCGTAGCACTCCAGCATGTTTGGAAATGCATATACTCCTTGCGTATGCCTTAAACGCCTCTCAAAGGGTGGCCTTGGAATCTACGGAGCCGACTTTCAACTGGAAGTAGTCCACAGTAGCTTCACCTAGTTCAGTTGCGAAAGCCGAGTCTCGTAGGGCCATATCTGGAAACCCCCAAGTGCGCTCCACCCCTCCAGCCCTCGGAATCTGTAAGTGTGCCAAGACCGGGGAGTGGTCAGATAACGTTCGCGGCAAATGCATGACGTCTTTAAGCCAAAGTATCGCAGCCGCCGAAAGGCACCAGTAGTCAAGGCGTGTCCAGGTGTTGTGGGGTGCAGAGTAGTGTGTGTATCCTAAATCGCAGACATAGTGGTGTCGCCATGCATCTACCAAATCCAACTGTTCCATGGCATCCCGCAGGGTGCGCCTCGCTCGTGGTTTGGTGGCTGCTGTACGTGAAGTGCTATCTAGCTCCGGGTTAAGTGTCAGATTAAAATCACCTCCCAGATATATATGGTCTGTCCCCATGCGGATAATGTGTGAATAAATGTCGTTAAAAAACTCAGGGTCGTCTACGTTCGGGGCGTAGATATTGACAAAGAGTACAGAGTGTTCCAACATATAGCCTTTAACCAACACATATCTCCCGCCCGTATCCCTGTATACCTCCTCCTCATGGAAGGGCAGTCTCCTGTGAATGAGCACTGCCACTCCTCGGGCATAGGAGCTGTAACCAGCAAAATATCTATGTGCCCCCCAGGCAGCCGCCACTGGTGAGTTAGCATTCATGGCCAGATGAGTTTCCTGCAGGAAGGCAACATCCACCTGGTGGCGCTGTAAGTAATTTGTCACTTGTTTACACTTGCGGGCATTATTAAGACCCCGAACATTCCAAGATATCAGGGCCACATTGGCCTCTGCCAGAACCTTGCTAGCCATATTCCACAACAATTGGACCAATTGACATTCGTATTCTGAAAACAGGCTTGCTAAACCGCAAAGGAAATACGACTAAACATACAAATCGTAATCTTGACCAACTGTCCCAAAACCCCCCCTCCCACCACCCATCCGCCCCACCAACTGTGGGGGGAAAGACCCCGTCCCTCATTACAATGCCAAAATGTAAGGTCAAACTAAAAACCACAACAATATAACCCCAAAGGAACAAATGGGTGTGCATCCGCACTTGGGAGGTGACAACACCCCGCCATATCCCCCATATTATGTCATACCATAACAATATATTCGCACATCTGTGGCGGCACATTAAGGTGCCAGCAGTGCATTGCTGTGAGGAGCAGCGACAAAAACTGTAGCATAGTGTTCAACGGCAACAACTTCAGAATAAAAGCACAGTACCAAGAGCTAACCAGTACCAAACAGTTCCGCACTCGTTCCTGAGTCCGGAATGTCCTGAGAGTGCGATGGAGATGTGACAGTGTTCTTCTTCGCGGCATTGGAGTATTGATGGCAGAACTCCTGGGCTTCGTGGAGAGTATCAAAGATCCGAGACCGTCCGTCCACATCAACCTTGAGGCGCGCAGGGTACAGCATTCCATAGCGCAGGCCCAGCTTTCGCAGAGCCGCCTTGACCCCTGCATATTTCCGGCGTGCCTCCTGCACCATTGCTGTAAAATCAGGGAATAGGGAGATGTTGGAGCCCTGCCAGTTCAGTTGACCCTTCTCCCGGGCCAAACACAGAGCAGTGTCCCTATCCCTGAAATTCAAGAGGCGTGCTATAATCGGGCAGGGAGGGCACCCCGGATTCGGGCGCGGCCCCTGGATACGATGTGCTCGTTCTACTACAAAGGCGTCGGTGAACGATTCCCTGCCAAAGAGTTCCGTGAGGAGTTTTTCGACAAAGAGGTCCAACCTGCCCGTGTTTGTGGTCTCGGCCACTGCCGTAATGCGGATGTTATTCCTGCGCCCCCGGGCCTCCAAATCCTCATTCTTCATCGCTACTGATTTGAGAAGCCTCTCCATTCTCTCGTACTTTTTAGCAGTTTGGGCTGCGCCATCCTCCAGATCTGAGATTCTGCTCTCTGCCACTGTCAAACGCCCCTCATGCTTGTCCAACCAGGCCCCCATTGTGTCTAGACACTGATCGAGGGCATCAAATCTGGTGTCCAGGGCTTTGAAGCCTGCCCGTAGCTCCGCCAAGAGACCCTCTGAACCCGTTGCCGTCATTGTGGGAACCTTGCCGCCCTCCGCCATGGTGGACTGTTGTGCCGCCGTGCCAGGCCCCGAGGCTTTGAAAGGTAGCGTGCCTTGTCGGGGGTCCTTGCGCCCCATACCCCCCTATCGTGCTGCGCAACGTGGCCAGCTATGGCTATGAGCAGATCCCTTGGCCAAGCACAGCGAATCAGCCGCGACAAGTGCCACCCAGCCACAACAGCAGGAGCAATACCAACCCCCTCGCAGCCTCAACCAAAGCACAGTACAAGGGCAGAACAAAACTGCGGCACTAGGGGCAGTTAGAGCAGGGCCAGGCACCCCAATAGGATCCGTGATGGCAACTGGTGGGCGAGGGTGGGCAACCGACACGTGTGGCACCAACAGGCAGGCAACAAATAGTGGGCAGAGGGCCCCAGCAATCCCAGTCACTTCACAGGTTAGCAGGCCGGCTGCATGGTGCAGTGCCGCCGATATCAGCTCAGGTCAAGCAATGGGAGAGGGCATCAGTGGAGGGCCCCGCATGGGGCAGGATGGGCACAGGCTGCCGATGGAACGCGGGGGGGATGGGGGGCAGAGCTCCTGCCGGGTGCACGCCACGCCCGACCTGCAAACACGTCCGCGGCCCCTGTCACCGCGGGGCTTCTGAGGAAGCCAGCACCCAGCCACGGTGTAGGGGGAGCCTCAAACCTCACCGCAGCCGCTTACCTCCCCAGCCGCCAGCGTCCGATCCAGTCCTCCAACGCGGCTCCATCACGCGCCGAGCTACGGCTCACTGCCGCACGCGAGGCCCTGGCTTCAGGCCCAGCCTCAGGCCTCACCACGCCACAACACCCTCCTCGGCGCCGATTTGCGCCGCGAACACCAGCCGGTCCGTAGTTGCATCCGCCGCTACCCCCCAGCTTCACACGCCGCCAGGAGTCATTCTCGAGGCAATATCGACATCTGGTTACTTGGAAGGAGGCTTACGGCGGAGCTACCAGCCTACACGGCCATCTCGGTCGGTGGCTAGGCCACGCCCCCCATGGAGGTCAGTGTTAACACAACAAGGGCAGCATGACAAAATAAAATGAAACAACTGTAGCCCATTTAACAAAAAAAGTAGCAAATCTGTACTCACAGATTTACACCAATTTAAGAGTGTAGATTTAGTCCTCACTGCAATTCACAAAAATTGGAATATGCATAGAACGTACCAGGCACGGGTATCCATGCATGTTCATGGGAAGGATATGTGACATTCTCAGTGAGACCCTAGTGCTGCTGTGGGGAGATCCCCCTACCAGGAAGCACCCCGCTGGGGGAATCCGATGCCCTGTGCAAATGCATTTTTTTTTTCCCTTAGGAGAAACTCCTTTCACTACATCTGCACCAGAACTGGGTGTGACCCTTTCCCCTTCCCACAATATAAAGTGATTTATGCCCCCTTGTCTGGAGTAAGAATCCAACCCTTTCCAGGACAGAAAAACAAATTAGAGTGGCTTATGAATGTCAACAAACACCCACTTGTGTCGGAGAGCTCCGCACACATAAATGGGCTTATGACTTCCAGGAATCCCTTTGTGAATTCCTAGCAAGTGTAAGCATGGTAAATTTGGACATAAACATTTTTAAAGGATTATAGAAAAAAAGTGCAAAAGAAGAAACATGAAATATCTAGAATAAGATCTCAATTAAAAAAATAGAAATACTCAATTGAAATTCTCTCTTTCTGGTAAGCAGAGCCACCTGCGGGATGGACAGAGACAAATGGGGTAATCAAAATGAGTCAGGAAATTTGCGGAGTATGATATGCAAGTGGAGCGTGCTAATTCCTCAAGACATGCAGTGACCCAGCGGAAGGGTCTGTGTCCAATGAGAATCCCAGCAATATTCCAATGGGGTTCATCCAAGTGGAGAAATCTGGTTATTTTCTCACTTTTATGGATGGACTTCAAAGTGTCCAGTCCTGTGCATACAACCTAAAAGGACAAACTGAGGCAGACATAACTTCACTTTGAAAGTCCATCCATTCTATGCCAATACTACTGTATATATTCCTCAATATATATCCAGGCTGGTTTAATTAGCGTTTTATGGCCTAGATATACCTGCTAAGACATTTGATGGGCTTTATAATATGTTCCTAAGTTTAGGAGATGTAGACCTCTTAAGGATGTGGCTGTGTATAGTTTCAAAGTTTTGAGTCTCAATTTTGAATCAGCCCAAACAAAAGGCTTGACCCTCTGGTCAGTGTTCCGAAGCTTTGGATAAGGTGTCTATAGACGCACCAAATCAAACAGCTGATTGAATCTTGGGGTCACTATCATTTTGATAACCTGGAGCCTACCACAGAATGATAGATGTAATTATGACCATTGTTTTGAAGTTGGCAACTGTCTAAACAAGCTGTGGTTGCAGGTTATCAAAAAGTCATATATTTAAATGCCCTGATCACCAGTATTCCCATTTAGTTGAAGACACTAGCCACTTATATCAATTCATAATTGTAAGAAATTGGGTTATTGAGTAAGGGGGGGGGGGGGTGGGTGGAAGCACCACTCAGGCAACAACCGCAATCCTTGTCAAGGTGAACCACAAAAGTCCCTAAATTAACCTGTGCTTCACCCTCTGGTAGCTAGGCACAAAACAGCCAGGCTTTACACAGAGACAATTTGTAAATATTTATGCAGTACATAAAAATTAATAAAGTGACAACGCACCTCAAGAGAAATCCCAAAACATTTAAAAAATAGAGTCTATTTTAATAAATCAAATGATATCAGAATGACCGTAGATCCCAACATATTCAATTTCAAAGATTGAAAATAGCACCTAAAAGCACAAAGCAACTGGAGTTATCTGGTTGCACCAGACCAGGCACAGTCACAACTTCAGGCCGACCACGATGGAGCGCGAGCCAGTTAACGTTGTACCTCATGTCATATATGCCAGGATTTGCGCCGCTCGCAGTCAGTTACGATTAGGAGCTGACCGGTGCTGCGATGTAAAGTCCTGCATTAAATTACATTGCGCTGCATCGACTCTGATCAGGAGCTGTGAAGACTGCAATACAAGATCCTGCGCTGAGTTGCATCGCGCTGCATCAAGTTCGATGAGGAGCTGCAAGGGCTGCGATGCAAAGTCCTACATGTGCTATAGGACTCAAGCTATACCTCACTGTGCTAAGCAGCCTGAAAGTGGCCTGATTTTGCTTGTCTTCTTGTCTGGAGGGAAACAGCCTGGCAGCTCGAGCCTGACTATTACCATTGAAGCAGGACCATGATTGGTTTGCATATGGCTGGTCTCTATCTAGATTGGCTTAGTGGGTCAAAAACAATGACTGGGTGTGGTACTGAGCGATTGCCAGTGGCTGAGATCAATTAAAGCATTCCTTGCATCATCTAGTTTTTGTTGTTGTTGATGCTCTGAGTGTGACAGGTATGCCCCAACGTTCATCCTGTGGTCACTATACCACAAGACTTAAGCTATGCCTCACTGATGAGACCTAAGTAGGCCAAACCCAGTGTGAGGTTTCTTGAGTTCCTGTCTGGGATGGACTTGGCCTGGAAGTTCAGAGTGGACTGTTCCTATTGGAGCAGGACCAAGAGTGATTTGTATAAGGCTCTTCTATGTCTACAGTGGCATTGTGTGCATAACAATGGACCGGGGGCCGGCCTGAGTGGCTGCTAGTGGGTGGAGATTAATTTGAGCATTCCTTCTGTCACCTTGTTTATTGCACTAGGTGTCCCAAGTGTTATGGATGAGCCAACAGTAGGTCCTGTGCTCACATTACCACAGGCCTCAAACTATACTTCATTGAAGAGGGCAAAGTAGGCCTTAAAATGTCTGTGGTTGCTTGTGTTTCCATCTTGAGGGAACTTGGATTTGTAATTCGGGATGGCTTGTTCCCATTGCAGCAGGAGCAAGACTGATTTGCAAATGGCCAGTCTCTGTCCAGAGCAGCATACTGGGTAAAATGCGATGGATTGGGATGCAGCCTCAAGTGATTGCCATGGCTCAGAATAATTTAAGTATTCCTTCCATTATCTTGTTGTTTGTTGATGTACACACCCAAAGTGCAACGGTATGCTCAGACATGAGTCCGATGCTCACTGTGCCACAATATTCAAACTATACCTCACTGATAAGGCCTGAGTAGGTCAAAATCCATCTGGCCTTGTTTTTGCTCCCATCTGGAGGGAAACTGGCCTGGACGTTTGGGCTGGAATGCTCCTATTAGAGCAGGATCTAGACTGATTTGCAAATGGCAGGTCTTTGTCTATAGTAGCATAGTGAGCGAGGAATGACGGACAGGGAAATCCCCACTGCCTGAGAATAATAGAAGCATTTCTTCCATCACCTTTTTGATTATTGCAGTAGATGATCTAAGAGTTTCATTGGTAGCAGCGTGAGCAAAGGTGAGAGTGTCAGCCTTGACTAGTACATCTCTTGATGCTAAATGTTTCTGATATGAGCCCACCACGTTAGAGGTGTGTTACAGTGTTAGACTGTATCCACATTCCTTTGAGATGAAGATCTGCCCAGACCAGTCTGTTCAAGTGCTATTAGATAAATCTGTGAATGTGTCCGAGCCAATGCATAACTTTCTTGCTGAAAATAGTCTAGATTAAGAGGTTGTGGTGACAACATTTTTTAAGGCTCAGGAGAGATGACGTCATGCTCATCCTTATTAGGTCATGCCTGAGACAGCGTACGCGCTGTCACTGATGACGAATTGTTGCTGTTTAAAAAAAAAATCTATAAATCGGTTACTAGCCCACCCATTACTTACCATTAGTCGACTTCATTATCACTCTTATTTTCTTCCTTTTCATTGGTGAGCACCATGGTGTCTCCATGTGTTTTTCTTCTTCCCTAGAGCCTAGATCATGTAGGGATTGGTTTCTTGATTAGTGTTGTTAGACCTGGCATTCTTGGCATGGTTTCATCTAACGTTTTGCATTCAGGCCTCCTGTTTTTGCTGGCTTTGTTTTTGGAGGCCCGCAGTGCCTAGAACCCCCACCCCACACCCACGGACCATGCACTAAACCTCAGCATCATCCTGGGCTCCTCGCTCTCAATGAACCACCAAATCAACGCCATTTCGTCCTCCTGCTTCCACACTGTCTGCATCCTTCGTAAGATCTTCAAGTGGATCCCCACTGAGTCTGCGAAAATGGTCACCCATGCGCTCATCAGCAGCAGATTCGTCTACAGCAACACATTCTACGTCAGCAGCACCCAGAAACTCCCCAAAAAACTGCAGACCGCCCAGAATACCACCACCAGACTCATCCTAAACATCCCATGCCACAACCACATACCGGCCACCTGAGAGACCTTCACTGGCTACCTGTCAACAAAAGAATCACCTTTAAGCTTCTCATGCACCCTTACAAAGCCCTCCACAACGTTGGACCTGCATACCTCAACGACAGCCTCTCCTTCTACACTTCCATCAGACAGCTTCGCTCCACCCAACTGGCCCTAGCCACCATCCCTTGGATCTGCATGGCCATGGCAGGAGGAAGATCCTTCTCCTACCTCGCTGTGAAGACCTGGAACTCCCTGCCTCTGCACCTCAGGAAATCACCATTGCTGCCGCAATTCAGGAAGAACCTCAAGACCTTGCTCTTCGACTGAACTGCAGACCACCCCTCACGGGTGGGTAGTCGCGCTTTATAAGATTACTGATTGATTGATTAGGATTCTGTACACTTTAACTCTGCTAACCAGTGCTAAACTGCTTGGACTCTTTCCCTAAACTGTCATATTTACTTTACTTATAGGTCCCTAGTGAAGTGCACTATATGTGCCCAGGGTCTGTTAATTAAATGCTACTAGTGGGCCTGCAACACTGATTGTGCCACCCACTTAAGTAGCCCTTTAAACATGCCTCAGACCTGTCATTGCCGAGCCTGTGTGTGCAGTCTTAACTGCTATGTCGACCTGGCAAGTTAAACCTCTTGCCAGGCCCACGCCTTCCTTTTAATACATATGTCACCTGTAAGGTAGGCCCTGGACAGCCCAAAGGGCAGGGTGCAATGTATTTAAAAAGTTGGATATGTAATTTAAGTTTTACATGTCCGGGTAGTGAAAAACTTTTAAATTAGTTTTTTGCTGCTGCACGGCCTATCTCTCCCATAGGATAACATTGTAATTCCCAAATGTGAAGAGATAGACTTTTCAAATGTGGTGTCTCTGGAATCACAATTTAAAATCCTAACTTATGGTGAAGTCGGATTTCAAAATTACAATTTTGAAAATGCCACTTTTAGAAAGTTGGCATATTTTTACTTTATCCATTTGGTGCCTGCTGTCTGTCTCTGATTCAGGTCTGGGGTGGGTGACAGCTGGGCTTTGTGTATTCCCCCTAGACAGCCACACACAATGGGAACTTATGTGTGACTTGATGGGCCATCCTGGGAGGATGGGAGGGAGGAGCTGGTCACAGCCCTACACCTAAATAGGCTGTGTCCTGTCCCCACACAAAGGGCTGCATACCCCTCTGTAGTGAGTCTGGAGCAAGGGTAGGAAGGGAGGGATATCTGTGCACTTCAAAGGCACATCTTTGAAGTCTCTCCCACTTCAAAGACACCGCTGGGTAAGAACTGGACCTCAGAAACCACCACTTCAGTACACTTCCGGACCTGTGGATACTCCACCAGGAAGAATGACTGCTGTGCAGCTGAAAAGATTGCCACTCTGATGGACTTTTACTCTGCTGGACTCCTGCTTTGCTGTGCTGACCTGTTGACTGCTGCCCTTTTGCCTGGGTGAGAAGGACTGGACCTGCATCTCTTGACTCCAGAACCCAGATTGACTCCAAGGACTAGCTGTCATGCCTCCTGATCTGAAGTCTCAGGGACATAAAAGACTTCTAACTAACCTGCTGCTGCACCTGGACTCTGGTCTCAGGTGAATAGAATTGGTGTTTTTGGCCTTAAGGCAGTAGCCTGAGGCCCAGATACAAGTAGTTTCTGTGATGAGCAGTCCATAAACATGCTCAGTCATGCTGGTACACAAGGGGGGTTTGGTGGTTGGCTGCCCCTACTAATTTCCTGTCTGATTTCATGGCTTTTGAAGACAAGATTGAAGTAGTGAATGTTCTTAGTCACAGGATCAAAGCAGAAAAGGGGAGGGGGCGCACTGCCTAGCTTACTGACATAAGTTTGTCCCAAGTGCATTCTGGCAAATGTAGTTCATGATAACACTCATTTTAGTTGAAAGTTTTTGGAGTATTCATCATTGTTGGTGCTGCCAGTGCTGTGTTTCAGGATTATTGTCCTTCTTCAGTAGAGTGACATAGGGGTCTTTGAAGGTGCTTAGAAATGCTGCTCAAAGTCTTCTCAGGTTTCAGTACTACTGAGAGAATGCAGGTGCACCCTCATGAGCGCGCCAGAGCATTACCTTCAAAGTGGAGCCAATCAAAATCAGGGTGGGAACACATTGCTGAGCACTCAGGGCCAAAGCAGGACTACAGACGAGGAGACCTGAAAATAAACAGATAAAAGAGGGAGTGATGCAAGTAGGAAGAGGGGCAGAGTGCTGTTAGTCGATCTTACATCCTTGTAGGGGGTGCTTGGAGATGCAATTGTGTGCAGTCCAGCAGGGAAGTGAATTTCACTGGCTTGCAGAAGCAGGTTGAAGGTTGATCTACCAAGACCACAGTTCCACGCAGGGAGGTTTGCTGTGTGAGAATGTGGTTCAGACCAGTCAAACCTAAGGTGTAAGTAGGGAGCTATTGAATGAGGAGGAAGCCACTGATGGCTTCATCTGACACTTGCCAGGCTTCTGCTTCTGGCAAGACGTGTTTGCTGATGGCTAACATGGCCATCAGCGCGCCAGCTCTGTAGAACCCAATGTTAGGCAAATCTAGAGTATGTGTCACACTAGATACCTCCCTCCTCTTCCCACTTTCATTCTTTTCTAAAGTACTAATCAGGGGCATAGCTTGGTCAGTAAGATTGGGGGATGTGGCTTCAGATTTCCCAACAATCACGCTGCCATATAATCTTAAAATACATTATAGGACAAGCAGGGTGTCTGAGAGGGGCTTAAAGGGCAATGGAAAGGGAGAGGAATGCGGATTAGTACTAAGTGAGAGAAACACAATATTTTGTAAAATAGGCAACATTTTTTAGGCCTTTCAAAACAGAGATGAGTGTGTGTGTTTTTGTCAGTGTGTGCATGCAAAAATCCCAGCTGACATCTGACAAACACCTCATCATAATAACCGACTAAAGGTACCTGCAGGGCCGGACTGGCCCTAGCGGGCACCGGGCGTTTCCCCGGTGGGCCGCCAGGGCGGGGGCCGGTTTAGGGCCCCTGGGGGGCCGTTTTTGTTACAGGGCCGTATTTGCAGCATAGCTGCAATATCGGCCCCTGTAACAAAATCGTCCGTAACCAGCCCTGGCAAAGTGCTCGGCAGCACCCCCAACCCCCAGGTGGGCCAGCCGAGCACTTTGCCAGGGCTGGTTTTGGTTCCCAGTCCGGCCCTGGGTACCTGTACCCAACTATTCATCAGAAAATACATTTATTAGGGGGGTGTAACACCCCAAACACCCCCTTCCAGAGGGTTACGCCCCTGGTACTAATCCATGATGCCTACCCTGTCCCTCTCCCTGCCTCTATTCTTTTAGTCTTTTCTACCTTCACACAAATCCTCTTCCTTGTCATACTCCATTTCTTCCCCCTGCCTTCTGCCTTCCAGTGTGTCCTTTTCCCTCCCTTCATTTTCAACTTCATTACCCCATGGATATCCTCACTACTTCCTGATCTAACCCTCTTGCCTGCCTCCCTCCCTGTTAGTTGTTTGCTGACTTTAGACAATGCCCGTGCCGCCACATCTTCCTTCAATTGTCCTCTCTCCCTTCATTGATTTCCTGCAGCTCTTACTTCTTGCCTCTCCCACCTGCCCCTCCTCTTCCCTCGACGGACTCTTGCTTTTTTTCTTTGCACCTTCAGTCACTGGCTCTTTATCCAATTAATTCTGGCACGTTCTTTGACGGCGCCTTGAATGAGAAGATGGCTGCCGCGTGTTGTGCCAGCACTTCATGACTTGATGGATAGAATTAATTATAGACGGAGGGAGCGGCGCGCGGCGGCCTTTGTTGAATGGAAACACTCGAGTCCGGGCTTCCAATTGCAAAGAATTAATTGCATTGTTCTGAGCTGACAGCCGCGTGCTGCGCCTTCATCGTGTGTAGCAGGCGTGAGAATCTGGGTCGTAGGGCCAGAGCAGAGCCCCTGCAACATGCAAAAACAAAACAGGCATTGGCAAGGGCAATAGTACTGGCTGTAAAGGAATGTTGTATGGTAATGTGAAGCATTACAAGTCGATAGCATAGGAATGGATATATAATTGTGTGGAAGCAAAGAGCTGTAGAATAATATTGTTTAAGGTTAAAAGGTCAGGGGACAGTTGAACGGTCAAGCCGGCCCTAAAAATCCATGTAGGTTAATGACTGCCCAAGCCCCATCTGTCCTGCTGCCAGAGAAAAACTTCTTACATTTTCTAGTTTTCTAAGACGCTTTAATATCTTTACAATGTCATGTATGTACCCCTAATGCTTCCTAATAGCGAGGCGGTTTGCGCGTTGTGGTGCGGAAGGTGCCTCTCAGCGAGCTTATCTAAGTATATCCAGGATGTAATGCCTTAAACATAAGAGAGGGTACATTTAGGAAGCATAGTGCCTGAATGTAATATATTGAAGAACAAGCACACCGAGAAAATCCCTGTTGGCCTACCGTCCACGCAGAACCTCGCTCAGGTGGTCCATGAGTCACTTGAATTAGGAAAGGCTATTTGTCCATCGATACGTTATACCATCTGAATAACTCCCAAAGGTCACCATCAAACCTTTTACAATTCAACCGTGCTGGCTGTCTATGACTGTCCCTGATACCTATGACAAAGCGGTTAATTCATAGATCCCCAACTGTAGGAAGCTGGCTCTGTATGTACTATACCAAAGTGAAGTATAGTGTGCACAGAGTCCAGTGGAACCCCAAAGGTAGGCAGACGTAAAGTTAGATAGCACCTCACTCTCTATTTGTGGTAGTGTGGTCGAGCAGTAAGGCAGTATCAGAGGACAGTGTTAAGCATTTGTTGTACACACGTAGGGGCCGATTCCGATCTCGGTCGGAGGCGCACCCAATACCATTCGGTCGGGAAAAAAGCCATGCGAATGCCTGTTTCCCGACCGATCCGTACAACAGACCGAACGAGTAAGTACGATGCGCACAACAGCACAGAATCCGGCCGAGTCGTACTCACCCAATCCAGGTCCTGTTCTCCGACCGAGGCGAATCCGGAAAGCGCAGAATCGGAGTCGCACGGAAGGGAAAATGCAGCTCCGTCCGGCCGAACAAGTACGATGCGCTTTCCGTACGCGCCCGAACCCGTCGCTACGCACGGCACGTCAAAGCATCCGGAGAGGCGCACATAAGCTCCGATTCGCGCCACAACACGATCCACGGCTACGGGCGAACACGACAGCGACAAGGCGGCGAGCGGCCGAGGGCAGCTGAAGCGGCGAGGGCGACGCGAAGCAACGAGAAAGACGAACGACCACGAACCAACCATGAATCCCTTCGTCCCGATCCTACCAATATTCTACATTTACTACCGGAACAGGCACGGACGCGTACGGCGCAGAAGGTAAGTCAGACACCAACCACAAAACACATACAACACGTACACGACACATCACACACACACAGAGGGATGCAGAATTTGCTACACCAGCAACAGCAGCACCATAGGGGCGGGATGCCCATCACCAATGCCACATATGCACACAGGGGCCTGAATGCGCACCACCACCCCTACCCAGGGGGCCGGATGCCAACCACCACTACCACCCTTAGCCAGGGGGTGCCAGATGCCTACCACTACTACCACCCTTACCCAGGGGGCTGGATGCCTATCACTACTACCACCCTACCCAGGGGGCTGGATGCCTACCACTACTACCACCATTACCCAGGGGCTGGATGCCTACCACTACTACCATCCTTACCCAGGGGGTGCCAGATGCCTACCACTACTACCACCCTTGCCCAGGGGTGCCAGATGCCTACCACTACTACCACCCTTAGCCAGGGGCTGGATGCCTGTCACTAATACCACCCTCTACCCATGGGGGCTGGATGCCTACCACTACTACCACCCTTACCCAGGGGGCTGGATGCCTACCACTACTACCACCCTTGCCCAGGGGGTGCCAGATGCCTACCACTACTACCACCCTTACCCAGGGGTGCCAGATGCCTACCACTACTACCACCCTTAGCCAGGGGGCTGGATGCCTACCACTACTACCACCCTGAGCCAGGGTGGTGCCAGATGCCCACCACTACTACCACCCTTAGCCAGGGGGTGCCAGATGCCTACCACTACTACCACCCTTAGCCAGGGGGCTGGATGCCTGTCACTACTACCACCTCTACCCATGGGGGCTGGATGCCTACCACTACTACCACCCTTACCCAGGGGGCTGGATGCCTACCACTACTACCACCCTTACCCAGGGGGTGCCAGATGCCTACCACTACTACCACCCTTACCCAGGGGTGCCAGATGCCTACCACTACTACCACCCTTAGCCAGGGGGCTGGATGCCTGTCACTACTACCACCTCTACCCATGGGGGCTGGATGCCTACCACTACTACCTCCCTCACACAGGGGGGCTGGATGCCTACCACTACTACCACCCTAAGCCAGGGGGGCTGGATGCCAACCACCACTACCACCCTTACCCAGGGGGGTGCCAGATGCCTACCACCACTACCACCCTCACCCGGGGGGGCTGGATGCCTACCACCAACACCACCCCCACTCATAGGATGGACAATGCATGACACAACCAGCACACCACAACCTAGGGAATACAAGAAAAAGACATCCCCCAACACCATGACAAGCGTGTGTAGATTGTGTCAAATGCCTACAACACTGAACATGACTTTGAACATACAATGTGACCCCCTATCACATGTGCCACACATATATGTGTGTGGCCCCCACAATGCAAGCAGGCCATGACCATTGTGGCAATGGGGTCCAAACCCCCATCATCACAGTGACCAAAAGGTAAGTGTGGGGTCCATAGCTGAAGCACATTTTGAACATTGTGGCAATGGGGTCTAACCCCCCATCACCACAGTGACCAAAATGTAAGTGTGGGGTCCATGGCTGAAGCACATTTTGAACATTGTGGCAATGGGGTCCAAACCCCCATCATCACAGTGACCAAAATGTAAGTGTTGACAAAGAAAGAGCTGCAACTGCCAAACTGCATGGATGATTCCTGGTCACAGAACATAAAACACATCAGTGGCAAAGTAGTGCATGTGTCCCATTGCATCATAAATTGGGGGAGCCAAATACTGCAGTGCAAATAAGACATACCTTTGGCCATGTGCAGACAAACAACACCCATGGGGGCTGACACTGTCAACATTCATCAATGACACAATGACAGAAGTGACCATCAGAATGCAGACCCACATATTTGCACCAATGGGCACACAAATGCAGATACCCTGTGGAGACTGTAGATGTGAGGTGAACAGATACCATACCATGGCAGCAATGGGACACACAAACCATGATCATTGTGCTGACCGATGACCTAGGAGTCCCAGGGACAGCAGGGGAAAGCCACCAAACTACATACAGCCAATGGCACACCCAAGATATGCCAATGCAGTGGTGCAGATGCACAAACACAAACAGGCAGACCCACACTGCACATCATACACAACAGGTGAGGGGGTGCCAGTGTCCCCAGGCAACCACACAACACATGAGGAGACCTGAATACCAATCATGCAGATGTGCATACAGTGCCACACAAAGGTAACTCATGGATCCAAATCCCCTATGTGGGCAAGCAGGCATTGTCAGATGAGAGGGAGCACAAATCACACATGTCACACAGGCACGTAGGAACAGCAACTGACACAGCAAGACACAGACACACCACAGCACTACCCCCAGGGCCCCCACAATGTGGTGACCCTGGGCTGCATTACAATCCCACTGTGATGACAAAGCTAAATGTCGTTCACACTGTGAACCACAGTCATGTGTCCTGAGCAACAAACTACCATCACACCTACACAAGCACAAATCAATCAGCATGGCCAGTAAGCCAAGGCCAACATGGAGGCAGGGGCCTAGCCGGGCAACAACTCTCATCTGCACACACTCAACACCACACCCCTCGACCTCCAACAATGTGCAGCAGTGAAGCACACATGCACTGGTGACATTGCACATGCACCCATGACTATTCCAGGGTGGTGGGTGGGAACCAAGGTGCAGAAACACATCACACATGGCCACTCAACAAGACTCCTGAATGTCTGACACACTGCACACTACGCTGTACATGGACATGACGGCAATACCACACCAACCAATGGGATCCCAGCCACAGTCACACACCAATGAAGAAGCCAAGGTCACCCACAAAGAACACACATAGACAACAACCAACATTGCAGCCCGGACCCTGAGGAGTGCCAGCAGTCACACACACAACGTGTCACAATCACTGAAAGATAACACAAACTGGAAATCACATGACAGGGGCAAACAACAAGTGCCAAGGGAAACCTGACTGTGACCCATCTGCGTCTGCACACAAACTCAGCCCTGACAGCAAACACACCTATGGGTGACACCCTGATGACCAGTAATGTGCCATGCACCCACATCACAGAGAACCCAGGGAGAAGACTTTGGGGGAACATAGGTCAACTCAGCAAGCATCACAAACAGGTACAACACTAGGGATCACAGCATGCACAGCTAAACGGAAGTGAACACACAGACATGCACATACAACACACACCTTGGGCGCAGGCAATGTCACAGGAGTACACACTGCCATGAGGGGACTCCACTCCTGTGTGAGGAAAGCTGTGCCATATGTTGCCTCAGTAGGGCCCCATCATGTCAGCTGAGCACTTGGTCACACAATCAACAATTAGCACCAAATGAGGGCTCCCGTCACATCAGCCTGGTCATGGAAGTGCCAACGAAATCATCAGCACAGATCCAACACACTTGTATAGCAATGTTGCACTGACAACACAGATGAGTCCTTCCCCATTGATGCCCAAACCTGCATGTCCAGTGGAGATGGCCACACGGTCAGGGAAGTAGACGAATTGAACAATGGCAGGCACAACAGATGTGCAGGGGTGGAAGCCACAGATGTGAAATAGCTAATGTAAGTAGGAAATCCCATTGCCAAATACTGAACACATGACACCCTCAGATGCTGCTATGGATGACATGGATACACCACAGGATAGGACACATTCCCCCTGGACCACATGGGTTCCTGCACAGTAACACTTCATTATCATGAGACCAAATATCACCATCACTGCAGCAAGGGCATGGTTAGCATCATCAACAACATGTACATCAGAAGCATAAGCACTAGAGAACAGAAAGTTGCTTTATTCAGCATATGTGTGCAATGAAAACTGAAAGTCCAGAAAAAACACAAAGGCCAATGGCCAGTCCATTGTCAAAGTCCAAACAGGGTGACAGTGGCAGATGTCACCCTACGCATGCCTGCACAAAACCAGGGACAATCCACTAGGAGGGGCAACCGGGGGGCAGGCCAGGCACCGCAGGGACAGGATCAGGGCTCACCAGGAGGAAGCAGGGAAGGGGTGGTGGGTGCTGGAGAGCCACTGACAACTGCAGTGGAGGTGTCTGACATGGTGTGTGCCGGCACAACTGGGGAGCATGACTCAGATGTTGTGGGTGCCGGCACGACTGCAGTGGACCCTGCAGATGGAGTGGACAGGTCCGCCACTGCAGTGCCCAAGTCAGACAGGGTGGTAGTGGACTCCACTGCAGTGCCTACCACCAGGGGAGGAGAATGGGGAACAGGCAAGGTGGGCTGGACAGAGGGGAGGACACCCTCACCACATCAGTGGCACAGACAAGCGCAGCGGGGTGTGGTGCCGGGAGAGCAAGTGGCAGGGGAGAAGGCCGGATCCTCTTGGGGATGGTATATCTGTGGGTGGGGAACCTGGGGCAGGGTGTGGTGGGGGCACCTGTGGAGTGGGGGCCTGAGGGATGGAGGAAGGAGACCTGGTGCCTGAGCTGCAGGGCGGCGGCGGGGTCTTGCTCTTACGACTCCGGGGGGACTTGCGGGTGGGGGCCTCAGTCTGTCTGCGCCTGGGGGAGGGTGTCCGGGGGCGAGGGCACTCTGCTCCGTGTGGGTGGGCTTCCTCTTCCCCCTGAATGCTGTATCAGCTGGATCGGAGGGGAAGAGGCCGAGGTCACTGAGGAAGAGCCGCTGGGTCTTTGGGGTTGCAGGTGAGGCAAGGGAGGGTGCTTTGGAGGGAGAGGCAACTGAGGACTGCGCAGTGCTCGTGGATGCGTGTGTGTGTTCCAGGGCCCCATCCCCTGTGAGTCTGGTTTCAGTCCCCTGACTGTGCGTGCGTGTGCGTTTTGTTTGTGGCGTGTGTGTCTGTGTGCTGGATGTGTGTGTGCTGGTGTGTGCCTGTGCCGGTGTGTGTGTGCTTGGGACGGGTAAGGTGCTGGGGAGTGTGGATGGAGCAGAGGCAGGAGGGGTGAGGGACTGTCTGAGGAGGGACACTGCTGCCGTCAGGGAGGAGTCCATGGACCTATTGCCCCTCTGTAGGTCAGACATGCCCGATGAGATGCCCTCCATGAACGACACCAGCTGAGTCAACAGAGCGGTGTGCGCATGGAGGACACTCAGCATGGCTGTCTGCCCTACATGGAGCTGGTGAAGGAGGTACACAGACTCCTCACTCAGGGCAGCAGGGGACACAGGGGCAGGGGTGCGGTGCCTGGCCCAAAGGAGACACGCTCCCGAACATGGGAGCCTCCACGGACCTGGGGAATGGGAGCCGATGGGAGGGCGGTGGTGGTGCTGGTGGTGGCGGGGACAGCAACACTAGCTGGGGTGTGGTGGCTGCTGACACCCGCCTCCATAAGGGAGTCATCCTCCGAGTTGCTCTGGTCCTCAGCTGAGGTGGATGGTGCTGAGGACTCCTCGGTGTGGCTCCCCTCGCCCTCCGTGCCACTGGGTCCCTCCGACCACTCCTCGGCTGCTGACCCAGTCTGGCTCTCCGGCTCCTCCTGGTCCGTGGAGCTGTCCCCTTCCGTGGCCGTGGATGTATCTGCAAACAATGGGGAAACAGACAGACATCAGTCACCTGCACCAAACGCACACACCACTGTGAGCACAGCACATTACAGAGCAAGCCCTGGCATCATTAGTTGTACATTGCTAAAAGTGCCCTAACTGAACAGGAGAAGCCAATTGTCAGTCTGATGCCAACCATGGCACTCACATCCCACATGGCCTTGCACCCATCTGTCTGGTGTCTGTTGGATAGCAACACCCCAGTGTGGACACATGCACCAACTACACAGTAGTTGGACAGTGCAGAGGACACGGTGTAGCATGTGGACATGCACACATCACAACTCTTGCCACTGAGTCAGTACAGGTTTCCGGATGAAAGGGACGCCCAGAGTCAAATAGGAAATGCATGTGATGCATACCAGCGACAGACACCATGATGCACCCATGTCCTGATAGCCATCGCCACAATGGTGTGCATGTAGCACATGTCACTCCCCTGCAGGATCACCAATAAGTAGACACATGCCATGGCGGAGGCATGACTGCTAAGTCATACATCACTGTCTCAGTGATGTATGACTTGGCAGCCAGACAACAACACTCTGCACTGTGTCACAATAGTAGGTCATGGGGAATGCAAGTCCTGGAGCTGCACAAGTGCACATGTACATCCCCCACACAACACATCATCTTAACCCTCATCTGTCCAGGTCATACCGATTGGACATATGGGAGACCTGTGACACTACCCTCTGAACCTGAGCCCCTCACAATCTGCTGTGAATGGGGAACAGCTGCCTGAACTTCACATTCGCATACCCCAGTCTGCACGGGCAGCTGATCAAACACCTATGTGACACACAAGTATCGTCTCCTATGGTCACATCTCCAGTGGCATGCTGAGCCCCTACCGAGAAACACCCCAGCAGTCCTGGCAACAAATCCACAGCACACTGACACAGAGGCAGACACCTGAGGGTCAAATCACTGCGCACAATGTGTCAGCTGATACACGGGAGTGGGAGTACAGAGTGCATTGCATGGCCTGGAGTAGGCATGACTGTCCTGCCCCACATGAATGAGGGATGAGCCCTGGACAGTGGATAGCTGGCTATGTATGTGTGACACACGTAATCTGCACACTCCTGGGGCCCAAACATTGTTCCCACCCGCTGCATGGGTGTGTGCCACATACCCCAGGCACATGTGGTGGCTCAGCTCAGCAAGTGGACCGCATATCAAAGCAACACGCAGATTACATGTCCGAACACAGGCGTTGTGTGAACAATGGACCCACCCATGATGCCCACAACAGAGTTAGGGAAACAGATGCTGTCCCCACCTTTAGTGAAGCAAACTGCAAGGACACAGTCCCAAGTGACACAATTCCCTGAATGTAAGGGCCACACCTGGGTATCAGATGAGGAGTGGGCAGTGCACAATAGAGGGACATGGCTCCTGGACAACATGACTGCTGTACTGTGGCAGTTTAACCAGGCCAGAGGAGGGCACATAGCATGTAATACAGAGTTCACAGTGCAGTCTTTGACTCACCCCCTCCTTGCTGCTGTCTGGCCTTCAGCTGCCCATCCAGGTCTGGAAACACCACCGCCAGGATCTGGAGCATGTGGGGGTCAGGGTCCGTGTTCCGCCCCTCCTGCGAGGAGGCGACAGCTTCAGCTGGACCCGTGCAATCCTCCGGGTCCAGCCCCGAAGGTCCTGCCACCTCTTCTGGCAGTTGCGGATCCGGCGCTTGTAGACCCCCACGGACCGGACAGCCCGGACGATGTCCTTCCAGATCTCCTGCTTCCGATGGGCATTAACCTGTCAGGATGACAAAGTGAAAAGGCCATTACTACACATGCAACATATCCGTGCATGACACAGTTGTATATACATGTCTCATTCACAGGGGCACATGATGTACACAGGCAGTGCAACGCTGCCCATGGACAGTTTGCCAGACGTCACTACATGGTATCATTGCATGGGAAGTAAAACCTTGTTCAAATGCACTGTCACTGCACCATACCTGTCCAGTGCATGTCACTACACACTATGGGGGTGACAACTACTCAGTGAGCCTGCTAGCCAGTGGCGTGCAGACTTTCAGCCTTGCTAGTCAGACAAAATGCACATTCAGAAAGGCAGTGCACAGAACACTCACCTGCTCCCCTGGTGTCCCATACAGCTTGCTGTACTGTGGAAGTGAGGCTGTCCAGCAGGGCCTGGTTCTCCTCAAGGCTGAAGGCTGGGGCTCTCTCCACAGTACGTGCCATTGCAGGGTCCAGAGGGGCAGAGACAGCAGCAGTGCAGTGGCAGATGTCATCCTGGAGCATGTAGTGCAGGCAAGTGAGCTCTCAGGGGAACAGCCAGCAATATATATGTGCTGGAGAGGCAGATACTGTCCCTTGTGTCCAAAGTGATAGGTCCAAGTCGTTTGCATCTTCTGAATCTGGCCAATCCATGGAATAGCAGCACCAATACACGCCCACAGCATCCTTCAAATCTTCAACTTCATGACATACATGATTTTGCAACATTGTTGTGGGTGACCAACTGAATTTCCAGCAACCGACTCGTTCGAATTTCGAAAACGCGTCCGTTGCCAGGCTAAGCCATTGTCAATGGGTGCGCACCGATCGGTCCATTGCGGTACAACGCGTACAGGGGTACAACGCGTACCCGCACACATTGAATGCAATGGGCCGGCCGGAGGCACCGATCGGTCCATTGCTGATACAACGCGTACAGGGGTACAACGCGTACCCGCACACATTGAATGCAATGGGCCGGCCGGGGGCACCGATCGGTCCATTGCTGATCAACGCGTACAGGGGTACAACGCGTACCCGCACACATTGAATGCAATGGGCCGGCCGGGGCACCGATCGGTCCATTGCGGTACAACGCGTACAGGGGTACAACGCGTACCCGCACACATTGAATGCAATGGGCCGGCCGGGGCACCGATCGGTCCATTGCTGATCAACGCGTACAGGGGTACAGCGCGTACCCGCAGACATTGAATGCAATGGGCCGGCCTGGGGCACCGATCGGTCCATTGCGATACAGCTGCGTACAGGGGTACAACGCGTACCCGCACACATTGAATGCAATGGGCCGGCCGGGGCACCGATCGGTCCATTGCTGATTCAACGCGTACAGGGGTACAACGCGTACCCGCACACTTTGAATGCAATGGGCCGGCCGGGGCACCGATCGGTCCATTGCGATACTGCTGCGTACAGGGGTACAACGCGTACCCGCACACTTGAATGCAATGGGCCGGCCGGGGGCACCGATCGGTCCATTGCGGTATCAGCGCGTACAGGGGTACAACGCGTACCCGCACACATTGAATGCAATGGGCCGGCCGGGGGCACCGATCGGTCCATTGCGGTCCACTGCGTACAGGGGTACAACGCGTACCCGCACACATTGAATGCAATGGGCCGGCCGGGGGCACCGATCGGTCCATTGCTGATCAACTGCGTACAGGGGTACAATGCGTACCCGCACACATTGAATGCAATGGGCCGGCCGGGGGCACCGATCGGTCCATTGCGGTACAACGCGTACAGGGGTACAACGCGTACCCGCACACATTGAATGCAATGGGCCGGCCGGGGGCACCGATCGGTCCATTGCGGTATCAACGCGTACAGGGGTACAACGCGTACCCGCACACATTGAATGCAATGGGCCGGCCGGGGCACCGATCGGTCCATTGCTGATCAACGCGTACAGGGGTACAACGCGTACCCGCACACATTGAATGCAATGGGCCGGCCGGGGGCACCGATCGGTCCATTGCTGTTCAACGCATCCCTGTACAAGTGACTGGCATATGTCACCATGCCTGTCTCAGATGGACATATGCCAGCCACAGATAGCTCCCAGGGAGTGAGGGGCACACCTACAACACGACAGCCTGTCCAAACTGTATGATAAGGCATGTAAGGCTGCATTT
Source organism: Calotriton arnoldi (assembly GCA_963921515.1). Taxonomy (NCBI): domain Eukaryota; kingdom Metazoa; phylum Chordata; class Amphibia; order Caudata; family Salamandridae; genus Calotriton; species Calotriton arnoldi. The sequence continues at coordinate 125,965 of CAWUFW010019840.1, forward strand.
CCTATTGTGTGTATGTTGGTGTACATGTTGTCCTGTGGGTGTCACCTGGGGGCAGCCACCCCCAGGCTGTGCACGTGTTCATGGGGACAGGATCCTGGGTGTTACGTGTACATGACCACTGTGATGTGCAACTGTTCATATCTGTGCATGTGCCATGGTCACATTTCACGGTGGTGTATGTGTATGTCATGTCACATACCCCGTGAGTCCCATGTGGGACGGTATGTTTGAGCCAGGGTGTCCCAGTGGCACAATAGTGATGGTCCTCCACAGTCTGTGTGCATGTAGTGTTTACAATGTCTCTGATTTCATGTGCACAATGGGAGACAGTCTCCACATCCACGTTGTGTGTGCATGGACTTTGATGTTGTGCGTGTGTGTGTCACAGGCGTCCATGTCTGTCCTGCAGTGGCAAGTGGGACCACTACCTGTGGGGGTCATAGTTGTTTTGCTGTGGTGTATACATGATACTCCATGTAATGCCAGTGTCCATGTGGCAATACAGGGTCCCTGGGAATGTACCTGTCGTTGAGCTGTGATGCCTGGGGCACATCTGTCCTCACATGTCACTGTGGGGGGTGATTGTGACACGGCAGCAGGAGATGGGAACTGTGACACGGCCTCATGATATCCAATGGGCCAACCTGGGACTTATTGATGCCACTTGTTGAACCGTGATGACAGATGTTGGCCATGTATGTACCATACATGTCCTTACGGAACTGCACACTTCATGTAGTTGTGCCTCATAATGATGTATGTTGGGATATTGAGTGTGTTCAATGCCGCATATGTGGGCTGACTGACAATCTTGCTTTCTTCTCCTCTGCACTGCAGGAGCTCCTGCTGTCCATCGACCATTCCCAGACCTGGCAACGATGGTGGAACGGGACAGCATCCGGCGGTACCGCTTCACCAGGCAGCTGATTGAGGATTTGGCAGTGCAGTTGGCCCCACATTTGCAGCCTGGCCGGCCGTATCCTACAGCGCTGACCCCCAAGGTGAAGGTGATGGCAGCCCTACACTTCTTTGCCACCGGTACCTTCCAACATACTGTGGCGACTGCTGGTGGGATGTCACAGACCATGTTGAGCCGTGTGCTCCGCGATGTTTTGGTGGCAATGTTGCTATTCCTGAACCGGTACATCTATTTCCCTAGACTGCAACGACTCACTGACGTGAAGAGTGACTTCTATGCCCTGGGGAGGATGCCGCATGTCATTGGCTCCATTGATGGGACACATGTGGCTTTGGTACCACCACAGGCCCAGGAGCAGGCCTACAGGAACCGCAAGCACTACCACTCGGTCAATGCACTGGTGGTGTGTCTTGCAGATATGACCATCACACACGTGTGTGCCCGTTTCCCTGGTTCAGCACACGATGCCTTTGTGATGAGGAGTAGTCGCATCCCCAGGATGATGGCACAGATGCAGAACCAGCGTGCCTGGCTTGTCGGTGTGTACTGACTTTGTGCCATTGTGTGTGATCTGATCTGTAGTATTCCGCCCACTTTTCCAAGTCAGCTAATGTGCACTTGTCTGTCCGTAGGTGACTCGGGATACCCCAACATGCCGTGGTTGCTGACACCCCTCAGGAACCCTGTGACACCAGCCCAGATGCGCTACAATGAGGCACATGGTCGGACCAGGAGAGTGATTGAGCGGACATTTGGTCTCCTGAAGAGCCGCTTCCGCTGCCTGGACAAGACCGGAGGGTCCCTCCCATATGCCCCTGCGAAAGTGTGCAAGATTATCATCGTCTGCTGCATGCTCCACAACCTGGCAGTGCGGAAGGAGTTGCCTCTCATCCAGGATGACAATGACCAACATCCGCCACCTGTGGAGGATCCTGGCCTGGACCACGATGCCAGTGATGATGATGATGATGAGGGTGATGTCCGCACACAGCTCATCACCAACTTCTTTAGCTGAATGTGAGTATCCTGAGGTGTCATGTCAATGATGTGAGTTGGCATGATATGTGTAGGTGGTGCTCTGGTGCTGTTGGAGTGTGTCCATGGGCTACTTGACTGGATGTGTGTAGCGATGTGTGCTTACAGGTGGTCTGTACTCCCCAACAGTGTTGACATGCTAACTTGGTTCTGGGTGGGTATCTTGTAACATGTATTGTGCATGAGTTTTGCTGTTCTGTCCTGTTCTCCATTGCTTTTGACTGTGTGTCATTTCTGTCCTTCACAGGGTACTTTCAGATTCGTTTGGTCAACTGTGTCCACCGACGACGTGATTGTACTTCCAGGGTGGTAGCTGTTGTGTCCCTACAGGTGATGTGCGCCACACCCATGGACTTCCTTCCTTCTACAGTTGTTGACTGTGTGCCCGCTGCCAGGTGGGATTACCTTGCATCTGTAGTGGTTACGACATGTTGCAACTGTGTAATAAACCTGTGCTTCACTTTGTGATGTGCGTTGTCTGTGGTCACACATTTGACTGCCATTTGCTTACTGCACCTGTGGGCTACTTGACTACAACTGGGAATAGGTGTGGTGTCTGTGCATTGCACCGTCTTCCCTGGCAACATCAGTGTAGGCAATGAGTCAGATGGCCTAGGTGTGTATGTGTTGTGTAGCCCTGGTGGTGTGTCTCCCTCATATGTGTCACGTTGCCTTTACTCACATGCCTGTGTTGTACTTGCTGTTGCAGTTCGCATACACAGTGTAATTTTGCAGTTCATCATCCCCATAACAGCACCCACGTTGGAATCACAACAGAGGCAAGTATGGTGTATTAGTGTGTTTATTGTGATACATTTGTGTGAATAGTGCATAGGATGGGTAGTGCTGTACATATATCTTGCAATCAGAAGTTCCTAGGTGAATTGAAAGTCCTGGTAGACAAAATCCCCAGTATCGGGGCCACAGTTGTCTGAGACATTGGTCCAACTTGTACTCCCCATGCAATGTGTGGGAGTTGTGTTGCCGTCAACAGGGTGAACAGTCTGTGCACAAAGGTGAACATCCAGAACAGGTTCAGGCTTCCTGGGAGTTGCGCTTGGCCATCGGCCTCTCACTTGCCCCTCCTCGGACGACCCCTCTTCTTTGGGGGGGCCCCTCAAGTACAGGCTGCTGCGGTGCAGGGGACTCTCCGCCAGAGTCATCCTCCCTCCCTGTGGCAGTTGCAGTTTGTTCAGCACCAGATGTTGTTGGCACACAGGGAGGTGTGGACTGGTTGCTGTTCATCTGGCGGAGGCATTGTAAAATGTCCCTGTGCACCGCCGTCATCTCATGCAGTGCGTCCCACTTGGACTCCACGCGGGACATGTGTGAGTCCAGCGGGCATGATGGGCAGCCTGCTGCTGTTTCATGTCTCTGAGGAGCCCCACTACCTGGCTGAGATCTCCGGTGCTGGACTGGTACGCATCAGCTATGCGTACCAGTTGTGGGTCATCATGCACACCAGCAACCTCTGCAAGCAGCGACCTCTGTCTCCCACCCCTCCCACCACCCCTGCCGACATGTGCAGTGCGTGCAGTGGCACGCACAGATGACCCTGGTCCACCTTGGGGGTTGGTGGTGGTGGTGGTGTCCATGGCCCCACGTTGGTCCAGGGTCCCTGTGCTGGTGTTGCTCCTTGTTCTGTCCATGTCGGCAGGGATGGTATTTGTGGTGACAGTCGTTGGAGGGGTGGGTGCAGGGGGTGCAGCTGGTGGTCCTGCTGGTGCTGCAGCTGGTGGTCCTGCTGGTGCTGCATGTAGACTTGCACCGGATGTGCCAGGTTGGTCTTCTTCGTCCGAGGAGGGCAGAGGCTGTACGACACCAGTGAGCTCCGCATCCTCTTGAGCCTGGGACTGGGACTCCTCAGCGTCTGCTGCTGTGTCCCCATCATCACCTGTTTTTGGGAGACACACACAATGTATGTTATGTTTCTGCAGGCATCAATGGTTGACACACCTGACAGTTGTGACTGTGCCTCTGGAGTGCGGGCCTGTACATTGCATTGTCCTAAGTCAGTCACAGTCAGGGGTTGATATTGGTGTGGCACATTGTCCTGCATTATTTGGGCATTTCTATGTATTTGTTGGGGTGTGAACATGGTCTGCATTGGTTGTATTTGGTTGACAGCCGGCCCTCCTTCCCACCCAGCCAGTCAGTTATCCCACCATGGACTGTGCTTGCATTGCAGGGAGTGGATGTTGTCTCTCAGGATGTCAGTCAGTGGTGTCCTGCTGTTGGTTGTTGCACAGTTGCCAGCAGGGCCTTGTGCTCCCCACATCAGTAGCCAGTGTCAGCCATCTTGTGAGTCCTTTTCCACTCCCTGTGATGTGCGCATCGTTCATGGTGGTGTTGATGGGACAGTTGTGGGGGGGCAATATGTGTGACTACGACTCCCATGATGCTATTGGCTACACTGACTTGCCCAGCATACACAGAATTCCTTTCTTTCAGTGGTCTTCACTGTGTGTTGGTGTTGTAGTGGTGGCTACATGTCTGGATGTGTTTGTTAGTTCTATTTGTGCCACTGCCTAGCTGTAGTTGTAGTTGTGTTTGTACATGTGATGGCACGGTTAAATGTAACTTTGAGATGGCATGTGTTGTGTTTATCTGACTGACATACACATTTTGGGATGATTCTGTTCTGGTTGCTGTGTAATTGCTATGAGTGCATGGTTTGACTCTCCCCTTGACAGTGATGTGTGTGTGTATTGTGGCAGAATATTGTGTACATTTGTTGTGTACTCACCAGGCTCTGGGATGTTCTCTAGTCCATATACGCTCACTGGCGGAAGGATGGCCCGCACCTTCTCCTCCCAGGGCCTGAGGTATACTGGCTTGGCAGGAGGGCCACTGCCGGTGTATTGGCTCAGGAGGTAGTCTTTCTTGAGCAGCTCCCGGACCCTCCTGCGCACGTCATACCACCTGTTCTGGATGTCGGTCTTTGTGCGCAGACATGGTGATTGTGCGTTCACCCTGTTGATGATCCTCTCCCACATCTTGGTTTTCTGGGAGATGGGGGTCTGTTGGACCAGTGTGCCAAACAGCTGTGGCTCTACCCTGAGGATCTCGTCTACCATGACTTCCAATTCACAATCTAGGAACTTGTGATTCTTCTTGGGGGCATGGTGATGGGTGGTGATGGTGAGTGATGTGTGTGTTGGTGTGCAGGTGAGGGTGTGTGAGTGTGTGTTTTGCTGGGTGTATGTGAGGTAGGTATTTGTTGGTGTGCTGATGGTGTGTGGCTTGTGTGAGGGATGAGCTGTGGGTGTGTGGTTGCTGTCTGTTGGGTGCTGGCAGTAGAATGGCATTTGCAAAGGATCATGGTTGGGATTTGTGTCCTTTATATGGGTGGAGTTGTGGGTGTGTCTTTGTTCTCTGTCCCCACCCCCAGTATTTATTGGCTTTGTAATTGCTTGTTTGGCCTTTTTTGTGTAATTTTTCCTTTGTACTGTCTGTGCATGTTGGAAACGTTCTTGTGACCGAGTCGGACCCTGCATTTGTCTCGTACGGTCTTCTCCGTTTCGTTCACGCTGTGTTTGTGCAGTTTTCTATGCTGCGTACGCGTCGGTCGCGGTGTTTTGTGTTACTCGGCTCGGTTTTGTATGCGTGTCGGTCGTGCGGCTTGTCCTCCGTACGACTCGGTCGTGGTTTTCGCGCCTTGCATCGTACTTTGCGGTTTGGAGTTCGCGTGTACGTTTCGGTCGGATTTGTTCCGGGTGCGTGTCGGTCGGTTCGATTCGCGTGTTTTCCGGCCGGATTGCTGTTTTCCGTGCGGCTCGGTCGTTCGGCTTGGGTTCGGTACGTGTCGGTCGGATTTTGCACGCCTTGCATCGTACTTGGCGTGTCGGGCGCCACAGGTACGTGTCGGTCGGAATAAATTCCGGCTCCGAGTCGGTCGGTGCTTTTTCCGTCCCGAATCGGAATCGACCCCTTAGTCAGCAAATGAATTCACACACTCAAAGACTGAACTTCAGACCAATTGTTTTTGTATGAAAATAATCTTTTAGTTATTTTATTTTCTAGAACCAAGCAAGCCTGACACAGGTAAGCAATAAATACTTTACAGTAGTAATGCAGTTTGTAAACAGTTTGAATTGGAATTGTATATGCACTTTGTTTTGACTCACAGAATGGTTTCAGAGAAATGCAATACTTTGTAAATACAGTACATAGACTTGAATGGGCTTTCAGTAAAATTACAGGTAAGTTACTTTTGAGAATACTTTTCTTACTCAGAGTAGTATACCTGGATACTACTCTGGGACATTTCCTGCAAACAGGTAAGTAAAATCGTTTTTGTTAGTTAGTGCAAGTTTAAAGAATGTTATCCTATGGAGGAAAATAGTGTTATCAGTTTTGAGGTAAGTATTTGGTAGTGGGAGTTGAGGTTCTGGGGGTAGACTCAGGGGTCCCTTAGGGTCAAGGATGCACTCTAGTTACACCCTCAGCGGCACTAGGGCGGCCGGGTGCAGAGTGCTGAGGCCCAATGTTATCCAATGGGGGACAGGGGGGCTCCGGTTGTTGGCTGCTGGCAAGCAGGCCACTTGGTTGTGGGAGCAAAGCTCCTGGACTTTAGCTCAGGGCAAATGGGGAAACAAAGTAGCACCAAAGGTTCACCCTCAGCAGCACTAGGGCCGCCGGGTGCAGGGTGCTGTTTCGACGTCGGGTGCCCTGTTGTTTTCAATGGGGAACCTCCGGTTTGCAAAGGCACTGCAGGCTTGGGGACGAAGGTCTTCTGGGTGCGACCACCACTTTCAGAGGTAAGTTGGGAAGTTAGGGGTTGGCTAGGCACCGTCGGTTTGGGCACCCAAGGCCGTAGGGGGTCGGGTGCAGGGGTGCCTTTTGGTGTTGGATCTGCTTACCAGCTCCTGGTCGCGGTTGGGGTGGCCTTCTGGATTTAGGCTGCAGGCGCTGGCTGGAGGCTTGAGGCAGGTCAGGAGTCGGTGGATCCCGGGTCAGGACCACCGGGGGGGCCTCCTCGTGGTGTTTGCCCACTCGAGCTCGGGCCGTGGACGGCGGGTGCAGAGTGGGGCGGATTTGCGGTGTCCGGCCGGAGCCAGAGGTTGCAGATGAACAAATCCAGTGTTCATGGGAGACAAAGTCTTTGGGGTTGAAGGCAGGCAGGTCCTCCAGGGTTTTCGAGGTTGCTGGCTGCAGGGCACACCAGCATTTCGCAGGAGCAGGTTCGAGGTGGAGACAGGCCGGTAGGGCTGGGGCCAAGTCAGTGGGTGTCTTCCTCTTGTTAGCTGCTGCACGGCTGTTCGGTCCATCTTCTTCTTCTCTTTGTAGTTTCGACTTGTCTGAGGAAGCAAGGTTCAGGGGTGCCCCTAAATACTAGATTTAGAGGTGTTACAGGTAGGTAAAAGGCAGGGACTAATGGATCCCTTCCCTGGGGTGGGTACACCCCCTATTATGCCACCCTCCGGTGGGACGGGGGCATGAGCCTGTCCTTGGTTGGCTGAGTCCCCCCATCTGCAAGATGGCGGGGACTGGGAGTTGTGCTTCACCTCGCCTCCCCCACCTGAGGGGTGTGGTTGGCAGAGGTGGGCACACCTCTCTTCCTCACTTGTTTTTCCCACCGGTTCTCTCGCCCAAAGTGGGGGTCAGAACCAGTGGGGACCAGTTGCTGAAAGCAGCAATTGGCCTGGGGAAGCTCACAAAGGTGGCAAGCCTTTGAAGCTTCCCCTTCATGAACCCTGCCCATCCTGGGGGAGGAGGCTTGGCACCTCGTCCCAGGATATACATTGTTTCAGGCCCCAGAGAGCAGCAGGCTCTCGACCCAGGGGTCCAGAAACATATCTCGTGGAGGCAGCTGAAAGCAGCCACTCAGCCTGGACACTAGTGGTGGGTTAGTTTTCAGGGGGCATCTCTAAGATGCCCTCTGTGTGCATTTTTCATTAAATCCCACACTGGCATCAGTGTGGGTTTAATGTATTGAGAAGTTTGACACCAAACTTCTCAGTTTTCAGTGTAGCCATTATGGTGCTGTGGAGTTCGTAATGACAAACTCCCAGCACCATATACTCTTAATGGCAGCACTGCACTTACAATGTCACTGTAGGGGTACAGGGCCCATGCACCTGTACCCTCAGCACTGGTATAGTGCTCCCAGCTATAGTGGTGACTGATCTATGCCAGGGCAGTGGGTTGTAGGCATGGCACACAGAGATGTGTGCCATGTCGACTCTTCACTTTGTTGTGCACCAAAACACGCAGCCTGCAACAGCAGTGTGTGAGTATAATGGTACAAGACCTCTAAGGGTGGCATAATAAGTGCTGCAGCCCTTAGAGGCCTTCTCTGGTCACAGTGCCCTGGGTACCTGCGGTACCATTTACCAGGGGCTGACCTGTGGCCAGAGATGCCAATTGGGTTTAGGCTTCAATGCAGTTTTAGGGAAAGAACATAGGCCCTGGGTACCTGATTAGCAGGAGCCCAGGGAACACTCAGTCAAAGCACATCAGCAATTCAGCAAAGAGTGGGGCAACCATGCAGAAAGAGGGCACTTTCTCACACAACCCCCGCCCCAAACGAAAGAGGATGAGACTAACCTTTCCCTAGAGAGTCTTCATTTTCTAAGTGGAAGAACCTGGAAAGCCCATCTGCATTGGCATGGGCAGTCCCAGGTCTGTGTTCCACTTCAAAGTCCATTCCCTGTAGGGAGATGGACCACCTCAACAGTTTAGGATTTTCACTTTTCATTTGCATTAGCCATCTGAGAGGTCTGTGATCAGTTTGAACTAGGAAGTGAGTACCACACAAGTATGGTCTCAGCTTCTTCAGGGACCAAACCACAGCAAAGGCCTCCCTCTCAATGGCATTCCAACACTGCTCCCTGGGGAGAAGCCTTCTGCTTATAAAAGCAGCAGGTTGGTCTTGGCCTTTATCATTGGTCTGGGATAGGACCGCTCCTATCCCTAGCTCAGAGGCATCAGTCTGCACAATGAACTGCTTGGCATAGTCTGGAGCTTTGAGAATTGGTGCTGAGCACATAGCCTCTTTCAGGGTGTCAAAAGCCTTTTGACAACTAACTGTCCAGTTTACCTTTTTGGGCATCTTCTTGGAGGTGAGTTCTCTGAGGGGAGCACAATGGACCCATATCCCTTCACAAACCTCCTGTAGTACCCAGTCAAGCCAAGGAATGCCCTGACTTGGGTTTGGGTTGTTGGAGCTGCCCATTCCAGGATGGCCTGGATCTTGGGCTGTAAGGACTGTACCTGGCCTCCACCAACAAGGTGGCCCGAGTACACCACGGTTCCCTGCCCTATCTGGCATTTGGATGCCTTGATAGTTAGGCCTGCAGTTTGCAGGGCATTTAAAACCTTCCCAAGGTGGATCAGGTGATCCTGCCCAGGTGGAGCTAAAGACAGCAATATCATCTAGATAAGCTGCACTAAAGGACTCCAATCCAGCAAGTACTTGATTCACCAACCTCTGGAAGGTGGCAGGGGCATTCTTTAAACCAAAGGGCATAACAGTAAACTGATAATGCCCATCAGGTGTGGAGAATGCTGTCTTTTCTTTTGCTCCTGGGGCCATGCCAATTTGCCAGTACCCTGCAGTTAAGTCAAAGGTACTTAGAAATTTGGCTGCACCCAATTTGTCTATCAACTCATCTGCTCTTGGGATAGGGTGAGCATCTGTCTTGGTGACAGAGTTGAGCCCTCTGTAGTCCACACTGAACCTCATCTCTCTCTTTCCACCTTGTGGATGAGGTTTGGGGACTAGAACCACTGGGCTGGCCCAGGGACTCTCAGAGGGTTCAATAACCCCTAAATCCAGCATCTTGCTGACTTCAGCTCTGATGCTTTCCTTGGGATGATCAGACTTTGGATAGATTTTGTTTTTGATAGGTGAACTGTCTCCAGTGTCCACATCATGGGTACACCAGTTTGTCTGACCAGGGGTCAAGGAAAAGAGCTTTGCATACTGCTGCAATTCTACTACTGAATTCACAAGGTTCCGTAGGCTTCTTAAGACTTGGCTGTTCACCCAAGCGTACAACTAGTTCTTTAGACAATTGAGTATAGGGGGCCCCAACAACAATTCCTTAAGTTTAGCGCCAAGAAACCAATTGGTGTACGTGCGCTTTATAAGAAATTTTAAGATAACATAACAGCTGCAAGACTTGCTTGCAATCAGTCTGCTGTTGGGCAGAGAGGGTGTCTGAAAAGACAACTCCATCCACTGACCAATCTTTTGGGCTGTATGAGAGGAGGTCAGGGAGAGGTTCACTCTGTCTCCTGATCCTCATCAGTCACCATCAGCATGGTGATGTCAGCCCTGTCATGAAAGAGCTTCAGGCGGTTCACATGGATAACCCTTTTGGGTGTAGTGCTTGTGCCCAGGTCAACCAAGTTGGTGACCTCACTCTTTAGGTCTCGCCTACGCAGCGCGCATGCGCTGCATAGGAAAGAGACCTCTTGAAATCGATTCAGCTTTGCAGGCAAAAACGTGCACACGTTGCATTGCTTTCAATGCAATGCGTGCACGTTTGGCGACTCCCTTGCGGGAGCGAGCGGCGTCATATGTTAGCAATTATTGCGCTCCTCCCGCAAGGGAAGCGCTGCCTGCTCTCGGCCGCACTCTCCCCACCCCCCCACCACCCCTCTACTTGCGCGAGGCGTGCTTGCTTGTTTAGTTTGTAACCAGAATCAGAGGCTTTCCTTGTTTTATTAGAAGTTAAGAACAGTGTCCAGGTGCTTTTGAACAGCATTCTATTTGCCCTAAAAAAAACTTTTAAAGTCAGTGTGTATGTCGCAGCCAAGATCCCGACAGAGCAGCAGTGATACATTCATTCCTTTGTCTTGCTCATAAAAGCCCTGCTGCAGTTGCGTATCTGAGGTCGCACTCACTTGGACCTGGATAGTTGGATTACCTGTAACAAAGAGAGCTCTGCGAGGGCTCGCCCTCCCGTCCCCCGTCTGTCAGTTTGGCAAAGAAGCTCTGGAGAATTCAGATGAACGCCATCAAAGCTTTCTCTGTTGGGTCCCCTTGCTCCTTTGTCGAGCCCTGTGAGATCTGCCACGGGCAAAGTGTGGTACAACAGCCCCTATCAGACAGGTGCAAAGCGGAGGTACACATCCCTTGGGTAAAGTCATTTGTTCTGTTTAACATTTTTTTGTAATGAAAGATCTTTTTTCACACGAGGAACCAAGAAGGCATTCCGTCGTTCTGCTGAGAGGATGTGGTGCTCTCTGGATGTCAGATAGGCGGATGATGGACTTGGGCTTAAGGGTGAGTCCTCCATCAGCAAGCTACCGTATACTATGGCTGTCATCATGCAAACAGGGACCTGATCGATAAGACACAGAGGGTGAGCATCCATAGTCTGCTAAAAAACAAAACGTACCATGATTGGCTTTGCTTTGACACCAATTCTTATTGATTCACTAGGGAGGTGACTGATAAATAGAACTAGGTTTCATAATGTAGGGATTAGACATGAACATGCAGACTGAAGATGCAAAAAAATAATAAAACAGAACTGAGGGCATATAGCGAGTACATGAGTTGGCAAATTTTAATTTAATTCAATTTCAACGAGCAGCTGGGAAGAGGCAGCGAGCAATTATAGGCAGGGAATAGCCATGAACAAGTTCAGAAAATCTGTGAGCAGATTGAAAACAACTCTGGACAAGCAGAGAGCAGCTATGACCAAAGACCATCCATGAACAGGCATAGCACAACTTCGAACAAGTAGAGAGCAGGCAGGCATAGAGCTCCCTGTGCAAGTAGCAGCCTTATTACACATGGAGCGGGCAGGCATAGAGCACCATGTGCAAGCAGCGAGCCGTGATTACTTAGAGAGCGGCAGGCATACATTAGCCATGATCAGGTAGAGAGCAGCTATGAATAAGCAGAGTGCAGATGTGCACAGCCAGATCATCTATGAATAGGTATAGCTTTGAAAGGCATAGAGCAGCAATACTCAAACAGCATGAACAGGCAGCAGACTGAAAGGCATAGAGCAACTTTGAACAGGCTGAAAAATTTCAGGACAGGCAGAAAGCTGCAGGAAATAGGTACAAAGTGGGCAAGAGATCAATGAAGAGGCAGCAATATGAATATATAGAAAACATCTATGAAAAGGAGGTGCAGCCAGGAGCAGACCAGAGAGCTGCCACAAAGAGAGGCAAAGAGCGGAATAGACCCTCATGTTAGTAGTTGGGTCTGCAAATCCCCTCACTTTTTCACTTAATAGCCTCATTATCTGCTTTTAGTGACTTAACAATTAGTCCCTGTACTATGATATCTCTTAAGTTGAGAGTTAATCCTCCTCTCCCATATAAGGCTTCCTTTTTGTTTCTAATTGCCTATGCTAAATATTGCAGTGCAGGCACCATCACACTAAATTTGGACACTCAGAGTGCCTCTTGATTTATAATTACCAGTGATAATTGCCCCCTCTACTTCTGTTGCAGGAGGGGTTGTTTGAATGTGGAAGGAGGGGGTGATCTTCCCACATCCATGGTGCGGAATTTGTAAATCTAAAGATCGTCCCTCTCTCTCTCTCGAGCGAACTCACAGTCGGGTCTGATATCTCTGCACCTCAGAGGCAGCTGATCCAGTTTGGTGATCTAGCCTCCTCACTGGCGGTTGGTGTGATTGAAAGCCAGTTACATTGTGCCAGCTCGATCATGAAACAGTCTGCCCAAAATAACGAGCATTGGCAAAGCCAATAGTTCTCACCTATAAGAGCTATTGGCTTTGGTAATGTCTTGCAGCCGTGCTGTAAAGCAGCGTGGATGCTATGCAGTGTGGCTAAAACTAATTTAAACAAGCATTGGCATAGCCAATAGGTCTCGCCTTTGGGACCTTAGCCTGTTTAGCCATGCAACACTTGATGTTGTTGCACCAAGGATATTGTGCTGGATAACTAAACACTTATAAGGTCCCAAAGGCGAGACCTATTGGCTATGCCAATGCTTGTTTTTTCTAGGATAGGGTAAGGGCTACTCCATCTGTCCTGCAGTGCCCTTGGTGCCACTGGCTCCAAAACGCACACCTTTTGCCCAGGTTGAAATTCAACCAGTGCAGTTTTTTGGTCATACCAGTGCTTCTGAAGCTCCTGGCTGGCCTCAAGATTTTTGGATACCTTTTCCATGTACTCAGCCATTCTGGACCTTAGGCCAAGCACATAGTCCACAATATCTTGTTTGGGTTCTTGGAGAGGCTTCTCCCAACCCTCTTTTACAAGGCAGAGTGGTCCCCTCACAGGATGGCCAAACAGAAGTTCAAAGGGGGAAAACCCTACTCCCTTCTGTGGCACCTCTCTGTAAGCAAAAAGCAGGCATGGTAAGAGGACATCCCATCTCCTTTTGAGTTTTTCAGGGAGCCCCATGATCATGCCTTTCAAAGTCTTGTTGAATCTCTCAACAAGGCCATTGGTTTGTGGGTGATAAGGTGTAGTAAACTTGTACTGCACTCCACACTCTTTCCACATGTGTTTTAGGTAAGCATACATGAAGTTGGAACCTCTGTCTGAAACCACCTCCTTAGGAAACCCTACCCTGGTGAAGACACCAATGAGGGCCTTGGCTACTGCAGGAGCTGTAGTAGTCCTAAGGGGAATTGCCTCAGGGTACCTAGTGGCATGATCCACTACCACTAGAATGAATTTGTTCCCTGATGCTGCGGGAGGTTCAAGTGGACCCACTATGTCCACACCTACCCTTTCAAAGGGAACCCTCACCACAGGTAGTGGTATCAGGGGGACCTTTGAGGGGCCACCTGTCTTGCCACTGGCCTGACAGGTGACACAGGAGCTGACAAACTCCTTTACTTTTTGGTGCATCTGGGGCCAGTAAAAGTGGCTAACTAGCCTTTCCCAAGTCTTGGTTTGGCCCAGATGTCCAGCTAGTGGGATGTCATGAGCTAAAGTTAGGAGAAACTCCCTGTACTTCTGACGCACTACCACTCTCCTAGTGGCTCCAGGTTTGGGGTCTCTGGCCTCAGTGTACAGTAGTCCCTCTTCCCAATAAACTCTGTGGGTACCACTGACATCTCCTTTTTCCTGTGCAGCAGCTTGCTGCCTCAGGCTTTCAAGAGTTGCACAGTCCTGCTGTCCAAGGCACAGCTCTTCCCTAGAGGGTCCACCTGAGCCTCAGAGTTCAACCTGGTAAGGGTCAAGCTCCATGAGCTCAGTTCCCTCTGGGGTGTCCAAGTCCTCTCCCTGAGAAGAGGGGTCCTGATCCTTTTGCTGTACAGAAGCTGATTCCCCAGTCTTCTTACCTTTTCTCTTGGAAGGTTGGGCCATACTTTCAGGCTCCAACACTTCTTTTTCACCCTGCCTCTTGCTCTGTGCTCTTGTTTTTACACACACCAATTCAGGGATATCCAGCATTGCTGCATGGGTTTTCAGTTCAACCTCAGCCCATGCTGAGGTTTCCAGGTCATTGCCAAGCAGACATGCAGCTGGTAGCTTTGGAGAGACCACTACATGTTTCAGGCCAGTAACCCCCCCAGTATAATGTCACCATAGCCATTGCATGGTTAGTGGTAACACTGCCAGCATTGGTGACTGGGTAAGTTCTCCCAATCACGTATTGCTCAGGGGATACCAGTGTGTCTCTCACCATAGTGACACTGGCACCTGTATCCCTCAGAGCTTCTATCCTAGTTCCATTAATCCAAGGGTATTGTAAGTACTTTTTGTAAGTTGGGTGGCCACACAGCTACAGTGGCAAACTCAACTTCCCCTTCTGAAACTAGAACTGCTTCAGTGTGCAACCCGATTTGCTCTTGGCACACTGTTGATCCCATCTGGAGACTTGGTACCCCAGGAGTAGCTGTAGTAGGACTAGGGGCCTTCTTGTTTGGGCAAGCAGCATCTACAGTTATGTGTCCCAACTTCTTACAGTTGTTACACCAGGCCTTAAGGATCAAAGTTCTTTCCCCTGTACCTATTATTGGACTGGGAAGTGTTTTGGACCCACCCCCCTGTTCAGGTTTTTGGGGCCCTTTAGAAGACTCAGGCTTTTTATCTTGGGGATTCTCACCACCTTTCCCCTGGGGAGGTTTTGTAGCCCCTTTCTTTTTGTCACCCCCAGTGGTTGTTTTTGTCACCCTTGTCTTGACCCAGTGGTCTGCTTTCATTCCCAATTCTTGGGGAGAAATTAGACCTAGGTCTACCAAATGCTGATGTAACTTTTCATTAGTGCAATTTCTTAAAATATGTTCTTTCATAAACAGATTGTAAAGTCCATTGAAATCATGCACATTGTGTCCAGTTAACCAACCATCTAGTGTTTTAACTGAGTAGTCTACAAAGTCAATCCAGGATTGGTATTGGGTTTTGTGAGCCTCCCTGAATCTAAATCTATATTCCTCAGTTGTGAGTCCAAATCCCTCCATCAGAGTTCTCTTCATGAGGTCATGAGACCCAGCATCTGCCCCTGTAAGGGTCAGGAGTCTGTCTCTGCAGTTACCAGAGAACAGTTCCCAAAGGAGTGCCCCCCAGTGTGACATCTTCACTTTTCTCATTTCACAAGCCCTCTCAAAGGCTGTGAACCATTTTGTGATATCATCACTCTCTTCCTATTTAGTGACAATCCCTTTGGGGATTTTAGGATCATAAGATTGCTCTTTATCCTTATTAAGTAAATTGCTGCCACCATTGATGGGTGCTAGGCCCATCTCTGCTTTCTCTCTTTCTAGAGCCAGCAACCTGGTCTCTAGATCCAGTCTTTTGGTCAGCCTTGCTAAAAGGCTGTCCTCCTCATTGAGGCTGTCCTCAATGTCCTCAGTAGTGCCTGACCCACCTGTGTGGGATCTAAGTACTGGGAGGTTGATTCTTGGAGTCAAGGGTACTTGAACCCTTTTCGCCCTAAGAAGTGGAGTGGGTGGATCTACCAGGTCATCCCCTTCCTCTCCTTCCTCATCTGACTGGTCTTCACCATTTTCAGATGGGTGGTCCTTAGCATACTCAGCCAACAGCTACTGGAGCTTTTGTTTGGTGGGATGGGACCCCATAGTTATGTTTTTAAGTTTGCATAGGGACCTTACCTCCTTGAACGACAAGTGAAGGTAAGGGGTGAGGTCAAGCTCCTCAACCATGTCCTCTATGTCATTATGGTTATTCTCACTAACAGCTGGGTTTTTGTTTTGAGACATTGTTAAAAAAAACTTCTAACCCCTCTAACCCTAGCTAAAGTGACTTTTAGTTTTCTAAAATTCTAAAGGGACTTAACCAAGGCCCTAACAAGACTTTTAGTAGTTTTGCAAACAAATGCCAATTTGAAAAATCAAAATTCTAAAGACAATTTAAGAGTTCTGTCGTGTGATCAGGTGGTAACCAAGTAGTCCAACAAATGCAAAGTTGTATATCCCACCGCTGAACCACCAATGTAGGAAGCTGGATCTTTATATACTATACCAAAGTGAGGTATAGTGTGCACAGAGTCCAGTGGAACCCCAAAGGTAGGCAGCGGTAAAGTTAGATAGCACCTCACTCTCTATTTGTGGTAGTGTGGTCGAGCAGTAAGGCAGTATCAGAGGACAGTGTTAAGCATTTGTTGTACACACTCAGTCAGCAAATGAATTCACACACTCAAAGACTGAACTTCAGACCAATTGTTTTTGTATGAAAATATTCTTTTAGTTATTTTATTTTCTAGAACCAAGCAAGCCTGGCACAGGTAAGCAATAAATACTTTACAGTAGTAATGCAGTTTGTAAACAGTTTGAATTGGAATTGTATATGCACTTTGTTTTGACTTACAGTATGGTTTCAGAGAAATGCAATACTTTGCAAATACAGTACATAGACTTGAATGAGCTTTCAGTAAAATTACAGGTAAGTTACTTTTGAGATTACTTTTCTTACTCAGAGTAGTATACCTGCATACTACTCTGGGACATTTCCTGCAAACAGGTAAGTAAAATCGTTTTTGTTAGTTAGTGCAAATTTAAAGAATGTTATCCTATGGAGGAAAATAGTGTTATCGGTTTTGAGGTAAGTATTTGGTAGTGGGAGTTGAGGTTCTGGGGGTAGACTCAGGGGTCCCCTAGGGTCAAGGATGCACTCTAGTTACACCCTCAGCGGCACTAGGGCGGCCGGGTGCAGAGTGCTGAGGCCCAATGTTATCCAATGGGGGATAGGGGGGCTCCGGTTGTTGGCTGCTGGCAAGCAGGCCACTTGGTTGTGGGAGCAAAGCTCCTGGACTTTAACTCAGGGAAAATGGGGAAACAAAGTAGCACCAAAGGTGCACCCTCAGCAGCACTAGGGCCGCCAGGTGCAGGGTGCTGTTTCGACATCGGGCGCCCTGTTGTTTTCAATGGGGAACCTCCGGTTTGCAAAGGCACTGCAGGCTTGGGGACGAAGGTCTTCTGGGTGCGACCACCACTTCCAGAGGTAAGTTGGGAAGTTAGGGATTGGCTAGGCACCGTCGGTTTGGGCACCCAAGGCCGTGGGGGGTCAGGTGCAGGGGTGCCTTTTGGTGTTGGATCTGCTTACCAGCTCCTGGTCGCGGTTGGGGGGGCCTTCTGGATTTAGGCTGCAGGCGTTGGCTGGAGGCTTGAGGCAGGTCAGGAGTCGGTGGATCTCGGGTCAGGACCGCCGGGGGGCCCTCCTTGTGGTGTTTGCCCACTCGAGCTCGGGCCGTGGACGGCGGGTGCAGAGTGGGGCGGATTCGCGGTGTCCGGCCGGAGCCAGAGGTTGCAGATGAACAAATCCAGTGTTCATGGGAGACAAAGTCTTTGGGGTTGAAGGCAGGCAGGTCCTCCGGGGTTTTCGAGGTTGCTGGCTGCAGGACACACCGGCATTTCGCATGAGCAGGTTCGAGGTGGAGACAGGCCGGTAGGGCTGGGGCCAAGTCAGTGGGCGTCTTCCTCTTGTTAGCTGCTGCACGGCTGTTCGGTCCTTCTTCTTCTTCTCCTTGTAGTTTCTACTTGTCTGAGGAAGCAAGGTTCAGGGGTGCCCCTAAATACTAGATTTTGGGGTGTTACAGGTAGGTAAAAGGCAGGGACTAATGGATCCCTTCCCTGGGGTGGGTACACCCTCTATTATGCCACCTTCCAGTGGGAGGGGAGCATGAGCCTGTCCTTGGTTGGCTGAGTCCCCCCATCTGCAAGATGGCAGGGACTGGGAGTTGTGCTTTACCTCGCCTCCCCCACCTGAGGGGTGGGGTTGGCAGAGGTGGGCACACCTCTCTTCCTCACTTGTTTTTCCCACCGGTTCTCCCGCCCAAAGTGGGGGTCAGAACCAGTGGGGACCAGTTGCTAAAAGCAGCAATTGGCCTGGGGAAGCTCACAAAGGTGGCAAGCCTTTGAAGCTTCCCCTTTGTGAACCCTGCCCATCCTGGGGGAGGAGTCTTGGCACCTCGTCCCAGGATGTGCATTGTTTCAGGCCCCAGAGAGCAGCAGGCTCTCATCCCAGGGGTCCAGAAACATGTCTCGTGGTGGCAGCTGAAAGCAGCCACTCAGCCTGGACACTAGTGGTGGGTACGTTTTCAGGGGGCATCTCTAAGATGCCCTCTCTGTGCATTTTTCATTAAATCCCACACTGGCATCAGTGTGGATTTAATGTGCTGAGAAGTTTGACACCAAACTTCTCAGTTTTTAGTGTAGCCATTATGGTGCTGTGGAGTTCGTAATGACAAACTCCCAGCACCATATACTCTTAATGGCAGCACTGCACTTACAATGTCTAAGAATGGACTTAGACACTGTAGGGGTACAGGGCCCATGCACCTATACCCTCAGCACTGGTATGGTGCACCCAGCTATAGGGGTGACTGTCTATGCCAGGGCAGTGGGTTGTAGGGATGGCACACAGAGATGTGTGACATGTCGACTCTTCAGTTT
The DNA here is from genome assembly GCA_963921515.1 of Calotriton arnoldi. NCBI lineage: Eukaryota > Metazoa > Chordata > Amphibia > Caudata > Salamandridae > Calotriton > Calotriton arnoldi. The sequence goes on from CAWUFW010019840.1 coordinate 144,723, forward strand.
GTTCTGCACCAAAACACGCAGCTTGCAATGGCAGTGTGTGAGTGTAATGGTACAAGACATCTAAGGGTGGCATAATAAGTGCTGCAGCCCTTAGAGGCCTTCTCTGGTCACAGTGCCCTAGGTACCTGCGGTACCATTTACCAGGGGCTGACCTGTGGCCAGAGATGCCAATTGGTTTTTGGCTTCAATGCAGTTTTAGGGAAAGAACATAGGCCCTGGGTACCTGATTAGCAGGAGCCCAGGGAACACTCAGTCAAAGCACATCAGCAATTCAGCAAAGAGTGGGCGCAACCATGCAGAAAGAGGGCACTTTCTCACACAACCCCCCCCCAAATGAAAGAGGATGAGACTAACCTTTCCCTAGAGAGTCTTCATTTTCTAAGTGGAAGAACCTGGAAAGTCCATCTGCATTGGCATGGGCAGTCCCAGGTCTGTGTTCCACTTCAAAGCCCATTCCCTGTAGGGAGATGGACCACCTCAACAGTTTAGGATTTTCACTTTTCATTTGCATTAGCCATCTGAGAGGTCTGTGATCAGTTTGAACTAGGAAGTGAGTACCACACAAGTATGGTCTCAGCTTCTTCAGCGATCAAACCACAGCAAAGGCCTCCCTCTCAATGGCACTCCAACGCTGCTCCCTGGGGAGAAGCCTTCTGCTTATAAAAGCAGCAGGTTGGTCTTGGCCTTTATCATTGGTCTGGGATAGGACTGCTCCTATCCCTAGCTCAGAGGCATCAGTCTGCACAATGAACTGCTTGGCATAGTCTGGAGCTTTGAGAATTGGTGCTGAGCACATAGCCTCTTTCAGGGTGTCAAAAGCCTTTTGACAACTAAGGGGCCGATTCTGATGCGGGTTGGAAAAGCTTCCCGACCGAATCGGTTGGGAAATGGTGTCCGACCCACTCGGATCGGGAAAGTCCGACCAGCGGAGTAGGATGCATCCGGATGCTTCCAGATACGATTTGGTTGAACTCCCATTGACTTCAATGGGAACATTTGTTCCTAACCGCATCAGAATTGGGCCCTCGTTCGGGAAGACACGTTCCCGATCTGATTTGGAAGGAGCAAATGCCGTTAGGAGGCTTTCCTAACCGCATCAGAATCAGGCCCTCGGTCGGGAAGCTTTTCCAACCCGCATCAGAATCAGGCCCTAACTGTCCAGTTTACCTTTTTGGGCATCTTCTTGGAGGTGAGTTCTGTGAGGGGAGCCTCCATTTCACCTTCCAGAAACCCACCACACACCACCGCACCCAACAGATCCCACGCCGCTGCTGGAGCAAAGTCACCGAAGACCAACTCCGGGCAACCCTCGCTCTCAGCCCTCCCTCCGACCCATCCAACACCGACGACGCTGCCTGCAACCTCAGACGATGGATGGACGACTGTGCCAACACCCTCGCCCCGCTGAAAAAGCTCACCTACAGCGACACCACCAAAAGAGCCAGCTGGTTCACCTCGGAACTCCTAGCTTCCAAGCGTACCTGCCGGAAACTAGAGAAGAAATGGCACAGTGATAAGACACCGGACAGCCACACAGCCCACAAAGACGCCATCCGTAACCACCACCACCTCATCAGGTCCGCCAAGAGAATCTCCTTCAAAGACCGCCTCGACAACAACGCACACAACAGCAAGGAGCTTTTCAACATCGTGAAGGAACTCTCCAATCCCAGCTCCAACACCAACGACATCCCGCCGTCGCAACCCCTGTGCGATTCCCTCGCCACCTTCTTTCACCGCAAGATCGCCGACATCCACGACAGCTTCAACACCCAGACAGCCCCAACTAAGATCGATGCACCAGACCCGTCACACACCATCGACCACGACCCCCTGCCAGCCTGGGCCAGCGTGAACATCGAGGACACCATCAAGACCATGAGCACAATACACTCCGGCTCCCCGTCAGACTCTTTCCCGCACCACATTTTCAACAAAGCCAGCAGCTCCATCGCACCCCACCTGTGCAACATCATCAATCTCTCCTTCGAGACCGCGACCTTCCCAGAGAGCTGGAAACACGCAGAGATCAACGCCCTACTCAAAAAACCCAAGGCGGACCCGAGAGACCTCAAGAACTTCCGGCCCATCTCTCTGCTTCCGTTCCCAGCCAAGGTCATCGAGAAGATCGTCAACAAACAGCTAACCCGATACCTCGAAGAAAACAGCATCCTGGACCCATCCCAATCAGGGTTCCGCAGCAACCACAGCACTGAGACTGCCCTCATCGCCGCCACCGACGACATCAGGATCCGGCTGGACAATGGTGAGACCGCAGCCCTCATCCTGCTGGACCTCTCCGCCGCCTTCGACACTGTCTGCCACTGTCTACGCGCACGCCTCCACGACGCAGGGATCCGAGACAAGGCCCTGGAATGGACCACCTCCTTCCTCGACGGCAGAACCCAGAGAGTCCGCCTCCCACCTTTCCGATCCGAAGCCTCCGAGATCATCTGCGGCGTACCCCAGGGATCGTCCCTCAGCCCAACACTGTTCAACATCTACATGGCCCCGCTCGCACGCATCGCCAGACAGCACGACCTCAACATTATCTCCTACGCCGACGACACTCAACTGATCCTCTCCCTCACCAAGGACCCCCTCGCCGCCAAAGCCAATCTCCATGAAGGAATGAAGGCCGTCGCCGATTGGATGAAGATCAGCCGACTAAAGCTGAACACGGACAAAACGGAGGTCCTCATCCTCGGCTCCAACCCCTCAGCCTGGGACGACTCCTGGTGGCCAACGACGCTGGGAGCAGCCCCGACACCCACCGACCACGCACGCAACCTGGGAGTCATCCTCGACTCAACGCTCTCCATGGCCAAGCAAGTCAACGCAGTCTCCTCCTCCTGCTTCAACACCCTCCGCATGCTTCGCAAGATCTACAGGTGGATCCCGACAGACACAAGAAGAACAGTCACCCAGGCCCTCGTCAGTAGCAGACTTGACTATGGGAACGCCCTCTACGCGGGAGCCCCGGCCAAGCTCATCAAGCGACTGCAACGCATACAAAACGCCTCCGCACGCCTGATCCTCGACGTACCACGCCACAGCCACATCACCCCCCACTTGAGGAACCTGCACTGGCTCCCCGTCGACAGGAGGATCACCTTCAAACTCCTCATCCACGCACACAAGGCACTCCACAAAACTGGCCCAGCCTACCTCAACAGACGACTCTTCTTCTACGTCCCCAACCGCCAGCTCCGCTCCGCCGACCTCTCCTCGCCACCGTCCCTCGCATTCGAAGAACAACCACCGGCGGCAGATCCTTCTCACAGCTCGCCGCCAAGACCTGGAACACCCTTCCACTAAGCCTACGACAGACCCAAGACCTGCTGACCTTCAGGAGGCTACTCAAGACCTGGCTGTTCGACCAGTAGCAGCACCCCCCCCCTTCCCTCTCCCCAGCGCCTTGAGACCCTCGCAGGTAAGTAGTGCGCTCTACAAATTCTGTGATTGATTGATTGATTGATTGATGGACCCATATCCCTTCACAAACCTCCTGTAGTACCCAGTCAAGCCAAGGAATGCCTTGACTTGGGTTTGGGTTGCTGGAGCTGCCAGTCCAGGATGGCCTGGATCTTGGGCTGTAAGGACTGTACCTGGCCTCCACCAACAAGGTGGCCCGAGTACACCACGGTTCCCTGCCCTATCTGGCATTTGGATGCCTTGATAGTTAGGCCTGCAGTTTGCAGGGCATTTAAAACCTTCCCAAGGTGAATCAGGTGATCCTGCCAGGGGGAGCTAAAGACAGCAATATCATCTAGATAAGCTGCACTAAAGGACTCCAATCCAGCAAGTACTTGATTCACCAACCTCTGGAAGGTGGCAGGGGCATTCTTTAAACCAAAGGGCATAACAGTAAACTGATAATGCCCATCAGGTGTGGAGAATGCTGTCTTTTCTTTTGCTCCTGGGGCCATGCCAATTTGCCAATACCCTGCAGTTAAGTCAAAGGTACTTATAAATTTGGCTGCACCCAATTTGTCTATCAACTCATCTGCTCTTGGGATAGGGTGAGCATCTGTCTTGGTGACAGAGTTGAGCCCTCTATAGTCCACACTGAACCTCATCTCTCTCTTTCCACCTTGTGGATGAGGCTTGGGGACTAGAACCACTGGGCTGGCCCAGGGACTCTCAGAGGGTTCAATAACCCCTAAATCCAGCATCTTGCTGTCTTCAGCTCTGATGCTTTCCTTGACATGATCAGACTTTGGATAGATTTTGTTTTTGACAGGTGAACTGTCTCCAGTGTCCACATCATGGGTACACCAGTTTGTCTGACCAGGGGTCAAGGAAAAGAGCTTTGCATACTGCTGCAAAACTTGCTTGCAATCAGTCTGCTGTTGGGCAGAGAGGGTGTCTGAAAAGACAACTCCATCCACTGACCCATCTTTTGGTCTGTATGAGAGGAGGTCAGGGAGAGGTTCACTCTCTGTCTCCTGATCCTCATCAGTCACCATCAGCATGGTGATGTCAGCCCTGTCATGAAAGAGCTTCAGGCGGTCCACATGGATAACCCTTTTGGGTGTCCTGCTTGTGCCCAGGTCAACCAAGTAGGTGACCTCACTCTTTTTTTCTAGGATAGGGTAAGGGCCACTGCATCTGTCCTGGAGTGCCCTTGGTGCCACTGGCTCCAAAACGCACACCTTTTGCCCAGGTTGAAATTCAACCAGTGCAGTTTTTTGGTCATACCAGTGCTTCTGAAGCTCCTGGCTGGCCTCAAGATTTTTGGATGCTTTTTCCATGTACTCAGCCATTCTGGACCTTAGGCCAAGCACATAGTCCACAATATCTTGTTTGGGTGCTTGGAGAGGCTTCTCCCAACCCTCTTTTACAAGACAGAGTGGTCCCCTCACAGGATGGCCAAACAGAAGTTCAAAGGGGGAAAACCCTACTCCCTTCTGTGGCACCTCTCTGTAAGCGAAAAGCAGGCATGGTAAGAGGACATCCCATCTCCTTTTGAGTTTTTCAGGGAGCCCCATGATCATGCCTTTCAATGTCTTGTTGAATCTCTCAACAAGGCCATTGGTTTGTGTGTGATAAGGTGTAGTAAACTTGTACTGCACTCCACACTCTTTCCACATGTGTTTTAGGTAAGCATACATGAAGTTGGAACCTCTGTCTGAAACCACCTCCTTAGGAAACCCTACCCTGGTGAAGACACCAATGAGGGCCTTGGCTACTGCAGGAGCTGTAGTAGTCCTAAGGGGAATTGCCTCAGGGTACCTAGTGGCATGATCCACTACCACTAGAATGCATTTGTTCCCTGATGCTGTGGGAGGTTCAAGTGGACCCACTATGTCCACACCTACCCTTTCAAAGGGAACCCTCACCACAGGTAGTGGTATCAGGGGGACCTTTGAGGGGCCACCTGTCTTGCCACTGGCCTGACAGGTGACACAGGAGATGACAAACTCCTTTACTTTTTGGTGCATCTGGGGCCAGTAAAAGTGGCTAACTAGCCTTTCCCAAGTCTTGGTTTGGCCCAGATGTCCAGCTAGTGGGATGTCATGAGCTAAAGTTAGGAGAAACTCCCTGTACTTCTGACGCACTACCACTCTCCTAGTGGCTCCAGGTTTGGGGTCTCTGGCCTCAGTGTACAGTAGTCCCTCTTCCCAATAAACTCTGTGGGTACCACTGACATCTCCCTTTTCCTGTGCAGCAGCGTGCTGCCTCAGGCTTTCAAGAGTTGGACAGTCCTGCTGTCCAAGGCACAGCTCTTCCCTAGAGGGTCCACCTGAGCCTAAGAGTTCAACCTGGTAAGGGTCAAGCTCCATGAGCTCAGTTCCCTCTGGGGTGTCCAAGTCCTCTCCCTGAGAAGAGGGGTCCTGATCCTTTTGCTGTACAGAAGCTGATTCCCCAGTCTTCTTACCTTTTCTCTTGGAAGGTTGGGCCATACTTTCAGGCTCCAACACTTCTTTTTCACCCTGTCTCTTGCTCTGTGCTCTTGTTTTTACACACACCAATTCAGGGATATCCAGCATTGCTGCATGGGTTTTCAGTTCAACCTCAGCCCATGCTGAGGTTTCCAGGTCATTGCCAAGCAGACATGCAGTTGGTAGCTTTGGAGAGACCACTACATGTTTCAGGCCAGTAACCCCCCCCCCCCAGTCTAATGTCACCATAGCCATTGCATGGTTACTGGTAACACTGCCAGCATTGGTGACTGGGTAAGTTCTCCCAATCACGTATTGCTCAGGGGAAACCAGTGTGTCTCTCACCATAGTGACACTGGCACCTGTATCCCTCAGAGCTTCTATCCTAGTTCCATTAATACAAGGGTATTGTAAGTACTTTTTTTAAGTTGGGTGGCCACACAGCTACAGTGGCAAACTCAACTTCCCCTTCTGAAACTAGAACTGCTTCAGTGTGCAACCCGATTTTCTCTTGGCACACTGTTGATCCCATCTGGAGACTTGGTACCCCAGGAGTAGCTGTAGTAGGATGAGGGGCCTTCTTGTTTGGGCAAGCAGCATCTACAGTTATGTGTCCCAACTTCTTACAGTTGTTACACCAGGCCTTAAGGATCAAAGTTCTTTCCCCTGTACCTATTATTGGACTGGGAAGAGTTTTGGGACCCACCTCTCTGTACAGGTTTTTGGGCCCTTTAGAAGACTCAGGCTTTTTATCTTGGGGATTCTCACCACCTTTCCCCTGGGGAGGTTTTGTAGCCCCTTTCTTTTGGTCATCCCCAGAGGTTGTTTTTGTCACCCTTGTCTTGACCCAGTGGTCTGCCTTCATTCCCAATTCTTGGGGAGAAATAAGACCTAGGCCTACCAAATGCTGATGTAACTTTTCATTAGTGCAATTTCTTAAAATATGTTCTTTCATAAACAGATTGTAAAGTCCATCGAAATCATGCACATTGTGTCCAGTTAACCAACCATCTAGTGTTTTAACTGAGTAGTCTACAAAGTCAATCCAGGATTGGTTTTGGGTTTTGTGAGCCTCCCTGAATCTAAATCTATATTCCTCAGTTGTGAGTCTAAATCCCTCCATCAGAGTTCTCTTCATCAATCAATCAATCAATCAATCAATCATGTCACTTATAAAGCGCACTACATACCCGCGAGGGTCTCAAGGCGCTGGGGGAAGAGGGGGGTGGTGCTGCTACTGATCGAAGAGCCAGGTCTTGAGGAGTCTTCTGAAGGCCAGTAGGTCTTGGGTCTGTCGGAGGTTGGTGGGGAGGGTGTTCCAGGTCTTGGCGGCGAGGTGGGAGAAGGATCTGCCGCCGGCGGTCGTTTTCCGGATGCGGGGGACTGTGGCGAGGGCGAGGCTGGTCGAGCGGAGCTGGCGGGTGGGGGTGTAGAAGCTGAGTCGTCTGTTGAGGTAGGCTGGTCCGGAGTTGTGGAGTGCTTTGTGTGCGTGGGTGAGGAGCTTGAAGGTTATCCTCTTGTTGACAGGGAGCCAGTGCAGGTCTCTCAGGTGGGGTGTGATGTGGCTGCGTCGGGGGATGTCGAGGATAAGACGTGCAGAGGCGTTCTGGATGCGTTGCAGCCGTCTCAGGAGCTTAGCCGTCGTTCCTGCATAGAGGGCGTTTCCGTAGTCCAGCCTGCTGGTGACGAGGGGCTGGGTGACTGTTTTTCTTGTTTCGGTGGGGATCCACTTGAAGATCCTGCGGAGCATTCGGAGGATGTTGAAGCAGGATGAGGAAACGGCGTTGACCTGCTTAGTCATGGAGAGGGTGGGGTCGAGGATGACCCCTAGGTTGCGTACGTGGTCGGTGGGTGGCGGGGCTGTTCCCAGTGATGTTGGCCACCAGGAGTCGTCCCAGGCTGAAGGGTTGGAACCAAGGATGAGGACCTCCGTCTTGTCCGAGTTCAGCTTCAGGCGGCTGGTCCTCATCCATTCGGCGACGGCCTTCATTCCTTCGTGGAGGTGGGCTTTGGCGGTGTGAGGGTCTTTGGTGAGGGAGAGGATCAGCTGGGTGTCGTCGGCGTAGGAGATGATGTTGAGGTTGTGCTGTCGGGCGACGTGGGCGAGGGGTGCCATGTAGATGTTGAACAGCGTTGGGCTGAGGGAGGAGCCTTGGGGTACGCCGCAGATGATCTTGGTGGCCTTGGATCGGAAGGGGGCGAGGCGGACGCTTTGTGTTCTGCCGGAAAGGAAGGATGTGGTCCAGTCCAGGGCCTTCTCTTGGATCCCGGCGTCGTGAAGGCGTGTTCGTAGTGTGTGGTGGCAGACCGTGTCGAAGGCGGCTGATAGGTCCAGGAGGATGAGGGCTGCTGTTTCTCCGTTGTCTAGCAGGGTCCTGATGTCATCGGTGGCGGCGATGAGGGCGGTTTCGGTGCTGTGGTTGCTGCGGAGGTCATGAGACCCAGCATCTGCCCCTGTAAGGGTCAGGAGTCTGTCTCTGCAGTTACCAGAGAACAGTTCCCAAAGGAGTGCCCCCCAGTGTGACTTCTTCACTTTTCTCATTTCACAAGCCCTCTCAAAGGCTGTGAACCATTTTGTGATATCATCACTCTCTTCATATTTAGTGACAATCCCTTTGGGGATTTTAGGATCATAAGATTGCTCTTTATCCTTATTAAGTAAATTGCTGCCACCATTGATGGGTGCTAGGCCCATCTCTGCTTTCTCTCTTTCTAGAGCCAGCAACCTGGTCTCTAGATCCAGTCTTTTGGTCAGCCTTACTAAAAGGCTGTCCTCCTCATTGAGGCTGTCCTCAATGTCCTCAGTAGTGCCTGACCCACCTGTGTGGGATCTAAGTACTGGGAGGTTGATTCTTGGAGTCAAGGGTACTTGAACCCTTTTCGCCCTAAGAAGTGGAGTGGGTGGATCTACCAGGTCATCCCCTTCCTCTCCTTCCTCATCTGACTGGTCTTCACCATTTTCAGATGGGTGGTCCTTAGCATACCCAGCCAACAGCTCCTGGAGCTTTTGTTTGGTGGGATGGGACCCCATAGTTATGTTTTTAAGTTTGCATAGGGACCTTACCTCCTTGAACGACAAGTGAAGGTAAGGGGTGAGGTCAAGCTCCTCAACCATGTCCTCTATGTCATTATGGTTATTCTCACTAACAGCTGGGTTTTTGTTTTGAGACATTGTTAAAAAAAAACTTCTAACCCCTCTAACCCTAGCTAAAGTGACTTTTAGTTTTCTAAAATTCTAAAGGCACTTAACCAAGGCCCTAACAAGACTTTTAGTAGTTTTGCAAACAAATGCCAAATTGAAAAATCAGAATTCTAAAGACAATTTAAGAGTTCTGTCGTGTGATCAGGTGTTAACCAAGTAGTCCAACAAATGCAAAGTTGTATATCCCACCGCGGATCCACCAATGTAGGAAGCTGGATCTTTATATACTATACCAAAGTGAGGTATAGTGTGCACAGAGTCCAGTGGAACCCCAAAGGTAGGCAGAGGTAAAGTTAGATAGCACCTCACTCTCTATTTGTGGTAGTGTGGTCGAGCAGTAAGGCAGTATCAGAGGACAGTGTTAAGCATTTGTTGTACACACTCAGTCAGCAAATGAATTCACACACTCAAAGACTGAACTTCAGACCAATTGTTTTTGTATGAAAATATTCTTTTAGTTATTTTATTTTCTAGAACCAAGCAAGCCTGGCACAGGTAAGCAATAAATACTTTACAGTAGTAATGCAGTTTGTAAACAGTTTGAATTGGAATTGTATATGCACTTTGTTTTGACTTACAGTATGGTTTCAGAGAAATGCAATACTTTGTAAATACAGTACATAGACTTGAATGGGCTATCAGTAAAATTACAGGTAAGTTACTTTTGAGATTACTTTTTCCTACTCAGAGTAGTACACCTGGATACTACTCTGGGACATTTCCTGCAAACAGGTAAGTAAAATCGTTTTTGTTAGTTAGTGCAATTTTAAAGAATGTTATCCTATGGAGGAAAATAGTGTTATCGGTTTTAAGGTAAGTATTTGGTAGTGGGAGTTGAGGTTCTGGGGGTAGACTCAGGGGTCCCCCAGGGTCAAGGATGCACTCTAGTTTATCCCTCAGTGGCACTAGGGCGGCCGGGTGCTGAGGCCCAATGTTATCCAATGGGGATAGGGGGTCCCCGGTTGGTGGCTGCTGGCAAGCAGGCCACTTGGTTGTGGGAGCAAAGCTCCTGGACTTTAGCTCAGGGCAAATGGGGAAACACCAAAGTGGCACCAAAGGTGCACCCTCAGTGGCACTAGGGCGGCAGGGTGCAGGGTGCTGTTTCGACGTCGGGTGCCCTGTTGTTTTCAAAGGGGAACCTCCAGTTTGCAAAGGCACTGCAGACTTGGGGACGAAGGTCTTCTGGGTGCGACCACCACTTCCAGAGGTAAGTTGGGAAGTTAGGGGTTGGCTAGGCACCGTCGGTTTGGGCACCCAAGGCCGTGGGGCGTCGGGTGCAGGGGTGCCTTTTGGGGTCAGATCTTCTTACCAGCTCCTGGTCGGGGTTGGGGGGACGTTCTGGATTTAGGCTGCAGGCGTCGGCTGGAGGCTTGAGGCAGGTCAGGAGTCACCGGATCTCGGGTCAGGATCACTGGGGGGACCTCCTCGTGGTGTTTGCCCACTTGAGCTCGGGCCGTGGACGGCGGGTGCAGAGTGGGGCAGATTCGCGGTGCCCGGCCGAAGCCAGAGGTTGCAGTTGAACAAATCCAGTGTTCACGGGAAACAAAGTTTTTGGGGTTGAAGGCAGGCAGGTCCTTCGGTGTTTTCGAGATTGCTGGCAGCAGGACACACCGTGATTTCGCAGGAGCAGGTTCGAGGTGGAGACAGGCCGGTAGGGCTTGGGCCAAGTCAGTGGGCGTCTTCCTCTTGTTAGCTGATGCACGGCTGGTTGGTCCTTCTTCTTCTCCTTGTAGTTTCTTCTTGTCTGAGGAAGCAAGGTTCAGGGGTGCCCTAAATACTAGATTTAGGGACGTTACAGGTAGGCAAAAGGCAGGGACCAATGGGTCCCTTCCCTGGGGTGGGTACACCTCCTATTATGCCACCTTCCAGTGGGAGGGGGGCATTAGCCTGTCCCTGGTTGGCTGAGTCCCCCCATCTGCAAGATGGCAGGGACTGGGAGTTGTGCTTCACCTCGCCTCCCCCACCTGAGGGGTGGGGTTGGCAGAGGTGGGCACACCTCTCTTCCTCACTTGTTTTACCAGCCGGTTCTCCCGCCCAAAGTGGGGGTCAGAACCAGTGGGGACCAGTTGCTAAAAGCAGCAAGTGGCCTGGGAAAGCTCACAAAGGCGGCAAGCCTTTGAAGCTTCCCCTTCGTGAACCCTGCCCATCCTGGGGGAGGAGGCTTGGCACCTCGTCCCAGGATGTGCATTGTTTCAGGCCCCAGAAAGCAGCAGGCTCTCGACCCAGGGGTCCAGAAACATATCTGGTGGTGGCAGCTGAAAGCAGCCACTCAGCCTGGACACTAGTGGTGGGTTAGTTTTCAGGGGGCATCTCTAAGACGCCCTCTGTGTGCATTTCTCATTAAATCCCACACTGGCATCAGTGTGGGTTTAATGTGCTGAGAAGTTTGACACCAAACTTCTCAGTTTTCAATGTAGCAATTATGGTGCTGTGGAGTTCGTAATGACAAACTCCCATCACCATATACTCTTAATGGCAGCACTGCACTTACAATGTCTAAGAATGGACTTAGACACTGTAGGGGTTCAGGGCTCATGCACCTGTACCCTCACCACTGGTATAGTGCACCTAGCTATAGGGGTGACTGATATATGCCAGGGCAGTGGGTTGTAGGCATGGCACACAGAGATGTGTGCCATGTCAACTCTTCACTTTGTTCTGCACCAAAACACGCAGCCTGCAAAGGCAGTGTGTGAGTGTAATGGTACAAGACCTCTAAGGGTGGCACAATAAGTGCTTCAGCCCTTAGAGGCCTTCTCTGTTCACGGTGACCTGGGTACTTGTGGTACCATTTACCAGGGGCTGACCTGTGGCCAGAGATGCCAATTGGGTTTAGGCTTCAATGCAGTTTTAGGGAAAGAACATAGGCCCTGGGTACCTGATTAGCAGGAGCCCAGGGCACACTCAGTCAAAGCACATCAGCAATTCAGCAAAAAGTGGGGGCAACCATGCAGAAAGAGGGTACTTTCTCACACCAACAACTCACCTGTAAAAAATAAACTAGAGTGGTCCTGATGAAGGTGGATGAAAGTTGAAATTCCCACCAAATCGTACGTTGACCAGAGTGATTGGTACCCCGGTTGGCAACATCCTCACGGATGGTCATGGTATATCATGTTTGTGATTACATCAGTGTATGCTGTTGAAGGCTGGGTAATGAGTGCATGTATGTGAGTTGTGTGGTAGTGAGCATCAGTGTGATAGGTAGGCATATGTGTGTGGTTTAATCATGGGGAAATGGTAATGATTTCTATGTACATGTAAAATGTAATGAAAACAAAAGAAGCAGAGAGTATATTCACTGGATTTGTATAATTGAATTTTTTTTTCTGCACCTTCAAAATGTTTGGTGATCTCATGTTTTTAATATTTGTATAATTAAAGGATATATTTTTGATATGTTTCTAATCGTAAAAAAGAAAAAAATGAATCAATAAAAAGTACAAAATGAACTAGAATTTAAACTAAAAATTGAACATGTGTGTATGGCAGTGGGTGGCCTATCGAAAAGAAATTTAGGTCGGGTGGGAGTCTTGTTTTCAATATAGCATAGTATTTTCCCCCTTACTCCCAGACCTATGAATCATATATAGCGGGGTACCTTCATTTGTTTGAAATTTGTACCCCTAAATGTTCAAGCTCAGGCAGCTGGATAAATAAACAAAATGATCACGGCTGCATGGAGGGCAAGCACTTTTTTTTTGTGGAAACACACAACTTCTGTCGAATCAAAACATGTAATCCTGCCTCCCAACATGTGGGCAGAGCCAAAACTGTTCTTTAGCGTTCCTCACATAATTGTCTGGCGACACCTGCCAGACTATAATAAACAATTCAAGTAAGATGTTATCTCTCAAGAACGAACCACTGATGCGCTTCGGGGCCCGTCAGATGTAGCAAGCACTACAGAAATTATACAATTCACAAATATGCTACGAAAGCAGGGGCTACTGTGCCTCACCTGTGGGGGGCGGAGGTTGTTTTCTTCTGATGTCCCAGAGTCCGTCCTACTGTTGCTCTGCAAACTGGGCCAAGGACAACCCTTTTAGCACTTGACTGTCAGTGATAGCAATGGTGAGCATTCACAGGCTTCTGCAGAGGGTAGTGCTTTACTTTGGTAAAAGAAAAGTAATTTACCTACACACTTAAAATGGAATACTTCACCGCACATAAAACAGGAACAATTCTTCTACTGAAACTTGGGCTACTGCGCCTTGTATTCTGCCTATCGCCCTAAGTGTCCCCACACCCCGTTGCAAGTCTAGATAGATCTACTCCCAAGGATGTGTGTCTCTCTGGCAAGTATCAAGGCTTGGGTGCAGATTACTCTTATGTTCAGTTATCAGCACTCAGCACATTTAACAAGTCTCACTTAATCAGTTTCATCAAAGTACAGGTCGCAGAGTCCGATTCTGGTGGTGGGTAGGGGTCTGCCAGACAAGTTTTGCTTGAGTCCAGCCTCTGGGAGAGACTTCCCGGCTGGAGGCTCAACTCACGATCCAGGTATAACTACAAAAGAACAACAGTGGGAACCAACATCCTCACAGGCAGGTGGTGAGTGAAGAATCCTCCTCTGGGTCACTGGTCAGTTGAGGTCAGCAGGAAGCCATGAACAGAGGTCACAGTGATACGTGGGCAGCTACCATGGGTGTCACAGTTGCAGCGGCACAGCACGTCTTGAGAGGAGTCGCTGAATAGCAGTGGCACGATCTGCCTAGGCAAAATCTTCTGGATGGTGGCAGACACTGCCTGGGGTGCAAAACATCTTAGAGGCAGTGTACTACACCTCAACACAAAGCTGTTTGGTGGCAGCAAGCTCAGTCTTGAGTACAACCTTCCTGGGGGTAACACGGATGACCACTGTCCACGATCCCTGTGGGAATTGTTCACATAGAGAGTCTGCAGATCACACACCGCCACAGGGCATGCAGATCGCTCTGTGTTGGAGTGTTGGAAGTGGAGGTCCCTGTCGCTTACCGCCACCACCAAATGCTGGAGGCGTGCGCCCTCGACCCCTCGCTTCAACGTTAGGCTAAGTAAGGACACCGTCTGAGATAGCCCTGCTCACCCACTTAGTAGCTTGGCACGAGCAGCCAGGCTTATCTCCAAGGCACGAGTGTTCAGTATGTGCAACCACGCTCACAATAACCCCATGATGTCATCACAAATAGACTCCACACGAGTATTGATAAAAAGAGTATAATCTTTATATAAGAAATTATACGATACGACCACACGATACAAAATCAACATATAAGAACGGGTAGTATTCTTTCCGGTGGGTTGGTAGGTTCTAATCCAAACCACCGCGTCTAACCAACAGTAAAGCTCTTCTCTAACCGTTTCCCAATAGGTTAGACCAGTCGTATTGCTAGAAACACACACGTTGCATAAGGAAACAATACTACAATGCGTAACGATATTCTCTTATACTGTGCAACAGAGAAATAATGCCATACGTAGCGCCACAGTCATGTACTTAGCAATTGAAGGAATAATGCAATGCGTATCACCACCAGCATGCCCTGTACCAGGAAGAAACAAAGCAATGCGTCACGCTACAATCCTGTGCGGTGCAATAAAGAAATAGTACACTGCGCCACGTTATACTCAGATACTGTGCACTGACGAAATCATACAATGCGCTACGTTACAATCAAATAATATGCATGGGAGAAATAACGCAGTGCGTAGCGCACCAAGCATAAAGTTCGTTAGGCACAAATGAGGTCAGGCGTCATACGACAGTTCGATAGTTCATTAGTAGCAATAATGCAATTGTGTAATATGACAGTTTTACGTGCTCCAGTAACAGTGCCCCCGTTATGGATCAAATGATGACACACAAAGTACTGCTTCCCACTCCGGCCCCAGTACTGCCCCGTCCTGGGTCAGCACGGGCCGGGATCCGAGCCGAAGCAACGGCTTGCGCAGCTGACTGAGCGGGAGGCCGAGAGAGTGTCCCTCCGGGCCCGCACCCCACCCCAGGTGTTGATCCACGTTACCTGGGGGGCGCAATCCCACTCTCCTCCCCGACGTCAGCGACTTGGGCCTTGATCCAGAACTCCATCACGGGTTTTGGCGGACTCGGGCCGGCGGCTCAGCTCTTCCGTGGCTGCCGGTCCGGGCCTCTACTGATGGACTCCGAGGACCCCGATGACTTGGCCCTCACTCCGGCGGACTCGGTCCACACCGAGACCCGCCCTCAGCACTGTGGAGACTTTACTTCAGTTTGGTGCACAACCTAACCCGGCACTCCTTACCAGCACCTCAGGTTGTACTTCGACACGCACACCGCGCATCCGAGACTTGCCTCTTCTCCCGGTGCACACAATGTCCAGGCGCTCTTCCTCACGCCCTGGCTGCACCACGACACGCACCCTTGCACGTCGGAGACTCACTTCATCTTTTGGTGCCTACGAGGCCCAGGCGCTCTTCCTCTCGCCCTGGCTGCACCACGACACACACCCTTGCACGTCGGAGACTCACTTCTTCTTTTGGTGCCTATGAGGCCCAGGCGCTCCTCACCAACACCCGGGCTGCACCACGACACGCACACTGCGTGTCCGAGTCTCACCTCTTCTCCCGGTGCACACGATGTCCAGGCACTCTTCCTCATGCCCTGGCTGCACCACGACACGCACCCTTGCACGTCGGAGACTCACTTCTTCTTTTGGTGCCTACGAGGCCCAGGCGCTCCTCACCAACAACCGGGCTGCACCACGACACGCACCCAGCGCGTCCGAGACTCACTTCTTCCGCTGGTGCACACAATGTCCAGGCGCTCCTCACCAACGCCCTGACTGCACCACGACACACACACTGCGCGTCCGAGTCTCACTGCTTCCTTTGGTGCACACGAGGCCCAGGCGCTCTTCACTAGCACCCGGGCTGCACCACGACACGCACACTTGCGCGTCCTCGCCTCGTCTCCCTGTGCACTCCACGACCTGACGCTCCTCACCAATGCCTTGGCCTGCACCCCGACATGCACTCTGCGCGTCTTAGACTTAGCTTACTCCTGCGTGCCCACGATCACACGGCGCAACTTCTGAGGGTCTCAAGCGGCACAAAGCACGCGCACACCGCGTTGCTTGGGACTTCTCCGGAAACTTTTATGATCCTGTATTTCCAAACAGGGAGCCAGCTCACCTCGGGCCCTTGGGGTTACAAGACACAGCACAAAGCACAGTCTTCTTCAAGCAGGGGGACCCAGCGCCTCCAAGCACAATCCCAACAGCCTCTTCCTTAGTTAGAACAGCAAACTGCAGACCAGCCCCAGATCATGAAGCATGGATTGGTCTATCCACCACAGTCTCGTCAGTTGTTCCTTCTTTAGCATTGGTTCCTCTTGACCACAGAATGGGTCCAAGCCTTTTCAGTCTCAATCCATATCTGTTTCATTCCAACGTTCAGGGGTTTCAGCTCTCATAGTTATACCCCTTACTGTCTTTGAAGTTTGTATGTGCTCAGGGGTCCCTGACCCCTTCCCTAAATCAGTTCTGGGTGTCTCCCTCCCACTGTCACCTCTCTCCCTTTGATACTGGGGGTCTGGATCCTTAATCACTCAGCAGGAGATGGGTCAATTGGTTTATAGCACCAGCCCAGGCCTTTTCACCTCCCGGGCTTCTCCTCCCCCTACTCTCCAGATGCAGGGCAGCCTGGTGCCATCTCAACCCCTCCCTGGGTCAAGAGCTCTCCCAGCTCCTCTCACCTTTCAATTCCAGACAGACAATCCACATTTCAGAGACACACAGAAATGCTCAGAGCACAAAACTCAGCCTCTTCTAAAAGAGTGGTTTATAAACACACAGTGACAAAACCACCTTTACAGAAAGATGCATTATGACACTGTGAGTTCACACATACCAAACTTCACCTCTCCATTATAAACTGACAGGAAACTAGGCTAACAAATACAGCACCTAGCCGTCCCCATTCTGTCCTATGGGCAGAATGGCCTTTCAGCAGTGAAAAACGAAATGGAGAGTTTTTCACTGCCAGAACATAACACACACCTCAGTTTATGTTCTGCCTTTTACCTACACTGCACCCTGCCCAGGGGTTACCTGAGACCTACCACAGGGGTGCCCCATGTGTATGTAAAAGGGAAAGTCAGGCCTGACAAGTGGTTGCACTTGTCAGGACAACATGCTAACTTAGCATTCTGCGCGCAGGCCCTACACTGAAGGCCTGAGTTCCCTTCTCTGCGCGCCCTTGCATTACTAGCCCTTGCGCACATAGTGCACATCACTAGGGACTTTTACTAATAAGGCAAACATACCAATCATGGCCAACCAATCACCATACATTTTACACAGGGAACTCCTGAACTTTGACACTGATCAGCAGTGGCAAAGTACCCAAAGCATCTAAATTGGCATTTCTAGGTCAGGAAAATGGTCTAGGGGGAAAGCAAAAAGTTTAGGGAACTTTAACCAAAAAGGCCAAGTCCTACACTCAGCTTGATTTTTCTTTGGCTTGCGGACCCACACAGCTCCAAGGGTTCAGCTGCTCTGGCCCTTCAGGCCAGTCACACCTCTTCAGCTTTGGCAGGCTCCTTCCCTGTCTCAGCAGCAGGCTCCTTCCCTGTCTCAGCAGCATCTTCCAGCAAGACTAGAGTTCAGGTGATGTCCCCTCACCTCTGGGAGCTGGTTGTCAGGCAGTCACTAGCTATGGTTGCACAGGAGTTCTCTGAGTAATCTGCCAGTTCTTTTATATGGTCAAATCAGACAGAGAATGTGGATTCTCTACCTGGAAGACCAATCGAAGAGGCACAAAGCAGTGTGAACTTTCTGCAAGTAGCTCATCAACAGCTGTATTAATATTAATAGAGGCTAAAGGTTGGCCTTACCTATAGGACCCATCTCACCCTTAACAACAGAAACTGCTGTTCCACCCTCAAGCTCCACCATTCATCAAATGGTAGGGATTAGGAAGACTAATCAGTAGCTCCTATCAGCAAAGAACATAACCAAATTATTAAAGAGCCTTGTCTCCTGCTTCCCCAACTCAAGGACTGGATCTCCTTCCTCTGCTTCAGGAATGTGAACAAAACATTTTCACTGTATCGGAAAAACAACCTCACCTCCATCTTGTGCATAGGAACAATCCTGGGGCTTCCAATATGGAACCCTTGGGCCTTCATTACTTGGGTTCACTCATACACACAATGTATGTACCACACTGGTCAAATAAATACACCTGTATAACATACACTTGTGATGTTAGCTCCAGGATCTGGGTTAGCACATAGAAGCAGAACTTTACACGAGTGCACCAGCCGTCATTCACTCCAATGACACAGATAAAAAGTTCTAGTCACAACTACTGGTTTAAAAAAACATGGTACACTGCCACTACCGCTCCATCTGCTAAACCAATGACAGGGATGTTAGTTCTCTGTCAGTTAAATGAAATGCGCTTGGTACGCCCTTCCAGATAATGGGAAAGGCCCAGAACTTCATTCATGTAAAGTACTAGGTTTTCGCAATCACACAAGATTAACAAGCGATTAACAAGCGGAAAAAAAAAAAAAAACTGATACCAGATATTTGCAGTTGTGCACCCAGGGTAGGGGAACATTCCTGTACACCAAGCAGGGAACATTCCCATCCCGACCGTTCACATGCAATATCTTGGTAGACTGTTATGGTATTTGGGTACAGAGCATAAATTTGATGCATGGAAATACATGTATCACTTTTTGACAATCATAGTTTTCAACGTAGGCTTTAAGATGTGCACTTAAAGCCTTTATATGCCAAATCTTTTTGGGGGTATGTGTTGGTCTGTGTGCATAGGTACTGATTTATTTGTTGGTCTGTGTGCTGTGTGGCTGAATGTCTGTTGGTCTGTGTATATGGGTGCAGGTAGGCCAGGTGGGTAGTGTTGAGTTGAGTGGGTGTATAATGAATCCCACGTGCTCACTGGGTGTCTGCAGGTACACTGATCTGAACATGTTTGTATGATGTATGCCAATGTGTGCATAAATGTTGTGTGCATGGACCACAGAGAAAACAAACCTTGTGTTTTTGTTGATGCATATTTAGCTTGCCATGCCATTAACTGGGACCAATTGTATGCAAATCATTCATAGCAATGCATCAACACTGGAAGTACAGATTGATCTACTCAGCCATGTCCCACCCACACACTGTGCTGTCTTTCTGATGGTTACAAATGTATGTTCACTTCTGAAATATCCAGCGCCAAGACGCCCTCGGGCATACGTGCGCTATACAAATCTCTAAATCAAATCAAATCAAATCATATGTTTTTCCTATATTTGTATAGTTTGTGCAATATGCCTATACACCAGAAAATGGATAGGAAAGGATGGTGCTTTGCTATTTTTTGTATTATTTTTATTTCCAGCACTGACAGTTCTTAAATGTACATGAATATAGCATTGTCCCACAATGTTGCATTTTTACTTCTATAATTCCAGAGTTACCAGTCTGGATCTGACTATGACTCAGGTGGTTTGGCATCTCCAGAGAGGACACCATTCTTCTTGATTCTAAGTGGGCTAGTTTTTGCAGACCTAAAATGACCCGATCTGTGAAAAGAGGGCTCAGTAATTTTGAGTCCTGTTCACTGATAGAATATCGATGCTAAAAACATTGATGTAAAAAATATTGAAAAAATATATAGAATGCAAAAATATTGACTCCCTATACTTAAACAGGTAAGTACAAAAACATTGAATCAAAAAATATCGAAGTTAAAAATGTAGATGTAAAAAATAGCGATTTGAAAATATAAATAAAATAATATATATTAAATATATAAAATATTAATATTATCTTTAACATAATAAATTTCATTTAATATACATTTTAACTAAATATAAAAAATACACTCATTTAAAAAAATATAAACACACAAACATAATAATTTATACATACATTTACTTTAAAATAATTTAACTAGTATCTTTATTTAATTTTTAAACTTTTAAATTATATAAAAATAAAATATATACATATATCAATAATTTAAAATAAAAAAATATTCTATAAATAATTAAAACATTAAACTATAAAAAAAAAAATGTACATTTCGCAATACAATAAATACAACAGTAGGGAAAATGTTGGATAGCGAAATAATTAAATTTACTATTCCAACTCCAGTGAGTGCAACAGTAGGGAAAGTGTTGGATAGCGGAGGGGTAAAAATGACTATTCCCATGCAAAAGAGTGCAATAGTAGGGAAAGTCTTGGATAGCGGAGGGGTAAAATTTACTATTCCCACTCCAGTGAGTGCAAAAGTAGGGTAAATGTTGGATAGCGGAAGAATTAAATTTACTATTCCAACTCCAGTGAGTGCAACAGTAGGGAAAATGTTGGATAGCGGAGGGGTAAAAATTACTATTCCCACTCCAGTGAGTGCAACAGTAGGGAAACTGTTGGATAGCGGACGGACAAAAATTACTATTCCCACTCCAAAGAGTGCAACAGTAGGGAAAGTGTTAGATAGCGTAGGGGTATAAATTTCTATTCCCACTTCAGTGATTGCAACAGTAGGGAAAGTGCTGGATAGCAAAGGGGTAAAAATGTGTATTCCCACTACAAAGAGTGCAACAGTAGGGAAAGTGCTGGATAGCGGAGGGGTAAAAAGTACTATTCCCACTCCAGTGAGTGCAACAGTAGGGAAAGTGCTGGATAGCGGAGGGGTAAAAATTACTATTCCCACTCCAGTGAGTGCAACAGTAGGGAAAGTGCTGGGTAGCGCGGGGGTAAAAATTACTATTCCCACTCCAATGAGTGCAACAGCAGGGAAAGTGCTGGATAGCGTAGGGGTAAAAATTACTATTCCCACACCAATGAGAGCAACAGTAGGGAAACGGCTGGATAGCGGAGGGGTAAAAATTACTATTCCCAACCCAGTGAGTGCAACAGTAGGGAAAGTGTTGGATAGCAGAGAAACAAAAATTACTAATACCATTTAAACAATTGAAAAAAAATTTAATAATCTTAAAAATAAATAAATTTTTTTTAAAAAATATACAATTAAATATATTAAACATATAAAAAGAACACACATTATAATATTAATTACATATAACAAAAAGGCACAAATATTTTATAAAATAAATTAATAAATACATTTATAAACAATATTTATTTAAAAGGAGCAAATATTAACAAAAAAACTAATTATTCAAAACATAAATGTATTTATTTTATTTCCTGCCCTATAACACCACACCAATATTTTTATTTCAATTTATTTCCATAATTAACATAATTAATAATGAATTAAAAAAATATTATTAATAAAAAATAAAAATAAACATACATTGAGTACACATTCTTTAATACTATAATATCCACAACACACACCAAAATTAATTACACAATTACCATAATTAATTACTAATTAATTAATTTTAATTAATTAACAACTAATCAATAACTCATCAATAAACAATAAATTACTTCCTACCCTTCCCACCATTTACACCTATAAACACCACAACACACCTAAAATTAATTACACAATTACCATAATTAATTACTAATTAATTAATTTAAATTAATTAACAACTAATTAATAATTCATCAATAAAAAATAAATAACTTCCCACCATTTACACCTATAAACACCACAACACACACATAAAATTAATTACACAATTACCATCATTAATTACTAATTAATTAATTACAATTAATTACCAACTAATTATTAAATAATTAATAATAAATTAATTTACACATTTAACACTATAACATCTCAGTTAAACAAATATTAATAAATACAAATTATTCAATAAATGTAATATAATTAAATTACTATTCCCCTATAAACCCACAACCCGCTACGGAACTAAAAATGCAAATTTCAAATACAAAAAATAATAACTACTAAAAATAATCAATAAATGTTATATGATTAAATTACTTACCACCCTATTCCCCTATAAACCCACAACCCGCTACGGAACTAAAAACTCAAATTTCAAATAAAAAAAAATTAATAACTACTAAAATTTTAACACGTATAATAAAAATACAAACAATTGTTATACAAAAAAAACAACCATCACACACATATAATATATATACTAAAATACATAACATTAATAAAAAATCGATATTTTTAACAACTCTATTTTTGCAAACGATATTAAACACTTCGATATTTTTTAAATCGATATTACTTACCTAAAATCGATATTCTTGACCACGAGAATTTGTCTGTCGATTTTCCTGACCCATGATATTTTTGACACGATATTTGTGCAATTCGATATTTTTTACTCGATATTCTGTCTCTGCACCTTCCAGTCCATAAAGGCACAGTTTTCCTGAGTGTGATTCTGCACCCGGTTAAACCTGTCTGGGTTGGTGGCTAGTGTCCTTTGAAGGTTGTGGCCACTAGGATGATGACATGCCTTCCCCGGCCTGCACCCTTGCAGCACCAAGGGAGAAGCTAGCCATACTCCTTCCAAACTTTCTGCCATTTCCCTGTGCACTGAACCTACCACCTGTAACCTGTAATGATATGTTTTAAAGTTGTTATATGCTTTACAAGGATGTGTTATGCTATGCATTGCAACAGCTGGGGTTTGTGGAATGTAGGGAGCTCATAGACCTATGAGCTCACAGGGAGAATGTTGGGGGGCATTGCTGAGGAGAGACGGCGTTGGAGGCGGTCGATGCTAGTGCTGCTGGTACGTGGGTTGCAAGCTAAAATAAACCTTTGGGTCATCACTCTGTGTTGCGTGGTGATTGAACACAAGAATATTGGCAAAGATCGCTTGAACCCCATTACCGAACCCACCTGTTGCGGGTCATCTAGACAGTAAGATTTTCATATTTTATTGGTACCTGCGCTAGGATTGGGACTGTGCTCAGCTTCATAAGCCACATCAGTGCCCGGAGTGTCATATGTGCACTAGCAGTATGATGTCTGCATATTTGGGATTTTCAGCCATTTTTAGCGGCACACGAAGAGAACGTTGTAACGGTCGTGCAGGAGCAAGCCAGTAGCACGTGTATCTCCCCTTTTCCAGGGCGCGGTGGGAGTGTCAAGTCACAGAGTCAGATTCCAGCATCAGCACTCGGTGAGGCAACCCCTGCGCATGATGTGAGCACGCCCGCTCACAATCTGTCGGCCATTTTGGATCGGGCCATGACTGATGCACACAGCACATCAAGACAGTGATGTGCACACCTAATAACTGAGTTTTCAAAGCGTGTTGTACAATTCCGATTTTGACAGCAAGCACTTACATCTGTACACACTCATCTGCTTCTGCGTGTGTGTGTCCCACCTGAGGTGAAATTATGGTGACAGCACACCAAGGGGTCATAGCGTGTTGCCTGGTCTTGAATACTTTCAGTGACACTCACACCTTACTACTGGTCACAGTTGACTATATCTTAAAGGGTGTCCTACAAATTTTTATTCTTTTTGATTTACCTGTCCTGTATTTGACTACTTGTCACTGTGGCCACTATGAATATGTCTTCACCACAACCCTTCATAGTGAGGTAGTATGAAGTTATTAATTTAAAGTGAGAGGAGTTTACTTTATTTGAAGAAATGGCACCTGAAAGGAAGAAAAAGATTCTGTTGATTTGTCCGGGTCCTGGAGGTTTGAAGGTTTACCACCACACGGAGAAGACACCATGCTCAGGGGATGAAGGAGGCAAAGGGACATTTTCACGCAAGCATTAGTGGATTTAGATGTGTATTTTGCCCCAACTGTTTGTAAGGCCATTGACCGTTGTAATTTCTACCAGAGGAAACAGAGGGCCAGTGAGAAAATTGAGGATTATGTAGCCGCTTTAAGAAAGTTGGCACTTTCTTGCAAGTTCGGGGGGTTGGAAGATGAGCTAGTGTGGGATCAAGTAATCATAAGATGCAACAACCCTAATTTACATGATAGGTTGTGGGTTTATGGGGAATCCAGTTTGCAAGAGGTTACTGCTATTATTAGCAAGTCAGAATTTAAGATGAGGTGTGCTAAGACCGGTGGTCTTGTCTGGTAAAAAAGATGGGGGCATGAAATGATTAAAATTGCCAAGAAAAAGTCTCATACTAAGGAGGTTCAGGGAGGTCATGAGAAGGAAGAGAACAGTGTAACGAGGCAGAAGGCTAGTTCAAGGATAGATGAGTTGAAGGAGAAGTGTTACCGGTGTGGTAGTTCTTCCCACCTAGCTCACAATATGAAGTGCCCAGCACTGGAGCAGAAGTGCTCTAAGTGTGGTATCAAGGGACACTTTGCCCGTGTGTGTCACAAATTTAAATTCGCCAAGTGTGTTATGGGATAGTGGGATCAAGGTGAGGATGACCACTCTAGCTCAGATGTGGACCCACATGTCTTGGGTGTGCTAGATAATGTGATGTGTGTTAGGCAGGAAGAAACCTATCTGCAAATTGGTAGCCGGGGGAGCTGGTGGCTGTCTCTGGACCTCCATATGCTATCATTAACAAAGATACATGGTCTAATTTATTTTGTGACACAATAGGCTTAGAATTGGAGAAGCCACACATTCACCCACAAAGTTTTACTGGTGAAACCTTTTGGGTTTGCAGTAACCTTTTGGGTTACCGCAAATTATTATTTGAATTTAAGGGGAGGAAAGCAGAAGGCAAACTGTACGTGGTGGTGTCTGGTCTGTGTGTTCAAGGGGATTTGGGCATCTTACCTGATCCCAACAGCCCTGATCCAGTTTTGATTGTTAACAATGATGAAACGGATGGAACTGAAGTGGGTAACAAGTTTCCCAAATTATTTACAGGTGTAGTGGGGAACTTGAAGGATTTGTCCACAAAATTGTTCTTAAGAAGGACGTTCGACCTTGTATACATAAAGCGAGGAACATTCTGTTTAGTGTGAAGGATGAGGTGGTTAAAGAATTTAATAAGCTGGTGGACACGTGGGTAATTGAGCAGGTAGAGTCCTCCGATTGGGTGGCTCCCCTAGTTGTGGCAAGGAAAGCAAATGGTCGTATAGGCCTCTGCATGGACTTGAGAGAGCTGAATAAGAGCATTTTCGTGTATATGTTTCCCCTGCCCAGGATCAATGAGTAATTGTCGGTAACTAAGGGGATGAAGTGTTTTTTTTTGCTAGACTTGACATCTGCCTATCGCCAGGTACTGTTGCACCATAGTAGTAAACACCTTACTGCGTTTATAACCCCAATAGGATGTTTCCAATTTAGGAGAGTACCATTTGGTTTGGCCTCAGCTGCTGCCATGTTCCAACATCTCATGTACAGGTTGTTTCGGGGCAGAAAAGCATCATTTTTTTCAAGATGACAGCTTGCCCATGGGAAAAGATTAAAAGAGCATGACCTGGAAAGAACGTTGGAACAGTTTGGATTGACAACTGAGGAAACCAAGTGCAGCTCTGCAGCAAACACAGTTATGTATCTAGGGCATCAGATTAGTGCTTGTGGTATTAGACCTAAGACTGAATTGGTTGATGCCATAAAAAAGGCCCCCATTCCTCAGAACAAAGATGAGGTACGCTAATTTTTAGGGTTAGCGGAGTTCTACTCCAAATTTGTACATAATTTTTCAGGAAAAATGTTCAGGCAACTGCTGAAGACGGGACTTAAATTTTTGTGAACAGATGATTGCCAGAGTAGTTTTGAAAGCATTGAGGAAGACATTTGCTCAGCACCAGCACTCCGGGAATTCAATCCTAGTTGCAAGAACCTTATCACCACTAATGCTAGTTGGAAGGGTTTATTTAGGGGAAGCGTTCTCTCAGTTACATCGTACGAAGCGCATTGGGCATTGGGCATTGACCCCCAACGGAGAAAAAATACTCTGTCATCGAAAGGGAGACAGTGGGTTGTGTGTGGGAGCGAAAGCATTTTAGATTAGACAGTTTATATGGGGCACCAAGGTGGTAGTGAGGAGCGACCATAAACCTCTTACCAAGGTTCTCACTTTGCAGGGGTTGAGTAATGTTTCTCCTAGGATAAACAGGTTGCCAATATAATTGTTAAATCTTGTTTATGAGGTGCAATATGTTCCGGTGCACGTAACAGGACAGCAGATTTTTTTAAGCAGAATGCCCTTACCCATTGAGGTTGAGACAAAAAAGGATTGGGAAGAACGCTTGGTGGCTATGGTTTTTGCAGAGCATAGGGCAGGAAGAGTGGTCCAAATCTCTCGCTCGGGATATCGATTTGTCCACAGTCATGGAGCACATCAAAGAAGGTTGGCCAGAGAAGAACCGGTTCGGAAAGGAACTAATTCCATTTTGGGAAGTAAAGAATGAATTGTCTGTCAAGTGTCAAGGAAGAGTTTTTTCTGAGAGGTGGCAGACTAATTCCTCCTAAGGTTTTTAGGGAGAGAATGGTCAATTTCTGCCATGAAGGGCACATGGGTATTGTGAAGACTAAGGGGCCGATTCCGATCTCGCTCGGACAGCCCTCCGAGAGCTGTCCGTAGCCTTACCTTGCGACCGACTCGTACTGGGAGCCGGTCCGTCCGAGCGATGAAGTACGATGCGCAAAAGTGCCACAATTCCGAACGACACGTAGGCTTCGATTCCAGCAACATTTCCCGTCCGAGCCGCTTATCCAAACGCCCATCCGAGTCGCCCGGAAGCAGTTTCCACAATAGTTTCCGGCCGGACAAGTACGATGCGCAAATCTTAAGCGCCGAACGGGTCGCCACTAGCAGCACATCACAGCATCCGGGAGAGATGAATAGCAGGTCCGATTCGCGCCACAACACGATCCACTGCTACGAAACGGACCAACTCACAACGTGTACGAGACGGAGCAACAATTAGCAAGTATGAGACGAACCAATGATGAATCCCATCGTGCAGGTCATCCCAGTACTGCATATCTATGACCGGATCAGGAACAGACGCGTACGTCACAGACGGTAAGTCAGACACCCACAGAAACAAACGTCACGAACACGCGAAATGCTACACACACACAGGGGGGGGACATGCCGTCCACCAGCAAAAGCAAACCCACAGGGGTAGTGTAGGAGAGTAGGATCTGCCTCTTATGGTTACCCCCACTTTTTGCTGATGCTTCACTGTATTTTGACTTTAGTCTGGCTGGGGCCCTGCTATTCAGGTCCCCAGCCTAGCTGCTTCCTCTCTAAATGGATTCCAAGTACCTTAGGTACTTCTCTGATTGGATTCTGG